>APFE031538338.1:0-28521 GCA_000404065.3 Pinus taeda | reverse complement strand
TAATATTCTTTATCATCCATTGATATTCTTATTCATTCTCAACACCTCCCTTATTCCATGTTGTTTTACACCAAGCATAGAATTCAACAGATGGTAGCAACCACCTCAATTTGTTTTCTAGCATTGCATGAAGGCATGCTAATTCTTCAGTTTGGGGGAGGAATTGCTATGCATGATGGATGTTTTCTACTTTCTTTCTCATTTAAGGCATACAATTTCATTTTTTATACAATGCAGAAATTGATTTCCATATATTTTTAAAACTATGAACTCAATTCTTGTGATTTCTGGAAAACACAGACTTATCATTAAAATACACAAACCCAGATAATTTCAAGTTAAATTAGTTCATAAAATTTTGGAAATCATTCACTATTACCTACAGCCATTTTGTTTATATCTCATGATCTATGCATCAAAACGATCTAATTTTTGGATCATAGAAGCATTAATATAGTAGAAATCTACTTGCAAAATTTCAACAAATTATGGTTTGCAGTTTTTGAGAAAATGATTAATGAAGGTTGTTGTTACTTATATCATATTTTGTTGCAACTTCATATACACATAACTTGAACGTCAATGTAAAAATTGTTATACCTTCATCAAGATTGCTAAAATTGAATATTCATTAATTGAGGAAGAATTCATTTGTTCTATCCATTTCATGAGCTCGGATGAACAATTCTTTATTGCTTGGTTAACATGGAGTCTTTGGGTTGCATGAGGACATGCAATATATTCAGGTTTTTATTGCATGAGGACATGCAATATATTCAATTTGGGGCATGTTGAGCTGTTAATATGTCATTATTATTATCACCTTTGAACGCCTATTCCACCCATTTCTACTCTTCTTTATTATGTCATTTTTCATGGTTTATCTTATAATTCCATCTTATAATGATTTATGCTCTTATGGATAAATATTATTTCTTCTCCTTTATTTTTAATAAATTGATTATTATGCATGTTTTTACCAATGATAGTTTATTAATAAAAAATTTCACCATTTTAGCCTCCAAGATATTTTCCAGATTGAAGATTTGATCATTACATGTGCCAACTCAGAAATTCACTCGAATAAGAAGTGACAATTTTGTATTGAACGGTTCGGGCAAATGGAGAAGAATCTGGAAAATCTGAAACATGGGTTTTGTTTAGAACTGACCAAATTAGTTTTTTAATAAGATGTTTTCCCAAATTTGGTCTGTACTAAGAGAAAAGAAAGGTTCTCTAAAGACGTTTTTCTCAGATTCGCTGTTGTAGTCGTTTTCCAAATTATCCCAATTGCAATGCCAAATTCGACCTCTTCCTGTTGAATGATTGATGGAAACATATTTCATATATGATCTTGCTTATCAATTTGTTGAGAACAATCCAATTTTGTAATAGAAATCATATTGTAATCATATCTTTTGTAACTTCTCTATGCTCTCTGTGTATTTAAATGAGAACAGAGATCAGAGAAAGGGAATTATGGATTTTCATGATGGATGATTAGAGAGAGAATTAGATAGATTAGATATAGATAGGATAGGATAGGAGGAATGGGAGAATTACTATTGAGAAATTGTAACTGTTATTGTTGACTCTCGTTGTTGAAGCAGAGAACGAAACTATTGTAATGTTTATGCAATGATTAAAATATAAAAACAGTTGCAGTTCCTTCACATCTTCTGAAGTAATTCGGCAGTGCTTCACTAGAGGCTAAGGGCCCGGCCTTGGTGGATCCACTGGCTATTTGTACCATTACTTTACAGTTCCAGTTGTGTGATGGTTTGATTTAATTCTTATTTCTTTGAATCGCATTGCTTTACAGTTTCAAGTTTTTACAGCGTGTTGTTCCAATATTTTATGAAATTGTTTAATTTCATAAGCTGTGATTGAATTGCGTGGACGTTCCTTTCCATCATAACAGAGATTATTATCCTTTGAAACTTATATTGTTATGCTGTTCATTTCAAATATAAAGCTTTGTTGTTCATTTCAGACTTTGATGTTCACTACAGATTGTTGTTCATTTCTATGGAAATAGCTTCGGTGTTCATTCCTACTAAATAAGCTTTGTTGTTCATTTCTTTCCTGCAAGTATTTGGTTTTGTTTTTAAGTATTATTGCAGTGAGTGTGTTTATTCCATTTTTGTTAGCAGCATTATTGATTTATCATTTCCAATTAATTTCTTTAATGTGGAGTGTAATATCAGCAACTGTAAAGGACATTGACTATCACTGTCTAAGTTCTCAGATTGAGGATCTTGTTTATGTTTGATTTCATTTACATCAGTTGACAGAGGAAAGAGTTATTACTACTGTATCCTTGAATGATAATTGATGTAGTTTCTTGAGTGAATGATCTAGTTTCAAAGTATTGAGTTTCCTTTAATTGCAAGTAAATTTTATTTCCAGCATCCATTTACTTTTGTATTTAAATAATTGTACTACAATTTAGAAACATTACTCTTGAGTAAATAGCTGCCTCAGACTGAGTACACTCTTGAAATAGAAAATTGTACCTGGATTGACAATTAATGTGAAGATAATTAGGAGTTAAAAAGACACATTTTATCACTCAATAATCTTCTCTTGCTTTGTTTTTCTTTGCATGTCCCCAACGAGGTCAGGGTATAAGGATTTAGGGCTCGAACACATTGAACCTTTACAACACCAGCCTCTCAAACCTTGACGACCTCCCATGGAGTAAGAAAAGAAAGATGAGGGAGCACGAGATCCTTTAAAAATATTACTCGAGGAAGCCCTCAAATGGCAGAGGAATGTGTTGATGGATAACTTTTCCCAGATCCTTCGATGGCTACCCATAAGTGATGCATATTCATCCAACAACCACTATGGAGGTGTCACGCCCTTTAAGGTACAAGTCAACTTTGACACTCCCATTTTTGAGGGAAAAATAGATGCAGGCGTCGTAGATAGATGGTTAAATCTATTAGAAGGATATTTTTCAGTTCATGACTTTTCGAATCGAGAAAATATTACTTTTGCACTCCTCAAAGTTGCCCTCCATGTCAAGGAGTGGTGGGAAACCTACTGTGAATAGAAGTACGAGAGGGAATCCTCACACTTTTCAGTTGCACCCACTTGGAATTATTTCAGAGATGCAATCAAGGAACAATATTACCTTTTTGGGAGCTATGAAGATAAATACATAAAGTGTACCACCTTATGGCAGGGAAGGGACTAAGACATGCTAGAGTTAACAAATATTTTTCATACCCTTCACACGAATTTTCATATCAAGGATTCTGAGTGGCATTTGGTACTCAAACAATATGAGTGTCTACATAAGTACATCTACAACAAGATGAAGTTCCTAGACATCTCCTCGCTTCGAATCGCCTATCGATACAATATGAAGATCGAGTAGAAATTTAAACAAAAGAAGAAATACTTTGGATCTGTGAATCTGAAGGAAGGGAAAGGTTCCCCCAAACCACAGAAAAAAAAGAATAAAGCCAAGGCAGGGTGACCCTGGACAACCCGTCGAAGCCACAAGAAAAGAATAACACAACGAAGACAAGGAAGGACACAAGGAAATGGTGTGAGTTCCATAAGAGCCCCACTCACAACACAAGTGAGTGTTGAGCCAAGAAATCACTGATGGCTAAGATGAAAGCTTATGAATCAGATGCATGTTATGAGTCTGAGTTAGAACCCAATCAAGGGAACAACAAAGAGAAGAAGATTATTGATGTAGAGCCCAGTGCCACCATTTCCACCACCAAGCTCGAGAAGATTGAGCCTGAAGATCCAAAGGAGGGGGGGAAGCTCTTCCACTCACACATGTGGGTGAAGGGTTCTTCATTACAGTTCATTATCGACAGCATAATCTAAAAGAACCTCATTTCAGCAAAGGTCATGAAGTGGTTGGGCCTACCAACCAAACCACACCTGCAATTGTACACCATTGGGTGGCTTCACCAAGGACGAGATCTCCACATCAGCCAGCAATGGAACCTTCCCTACAACATCAAGCTCTTCACAGATGAGGTATTGTATGATATTTCTCCTCTTGAATTTTGTGATGTATTATTATGCCAACCATAATTGTGGAAGCGTCATTCTATGTATAAGTCTAGGCCACGCACTATTATTATTTCTTTGGGCAATAAGTTATATAGGATAACGGTGGTAGCACCACCTACTGTCATCTCTTTGACCTCTATGAAGTAATGCAGTAAGATCATTTCCCATACAAGGAAATTTGTCTTCCTTATAATTCACCCTCAGGGCAAGAAGAAGGTTATGGCCAGATCTGCAGCCTCCAGACAAGGCTCCTCCACACATCAGCAACAAATGGACAAGGTCATGGAGGAGTACAGAGATATCTTCACCTCACCCATAGTGGTACCCTACACTGTTAGATCATCCACTCCATTGATCTGACCCCGGGCACGTCGCTACCCAACGGATGATCTATCGATGCTTTGTTCTAGAGAACAATCAAAGCAAGAGACAGATTCAAGAGTTGTTGTAGAAAAGGAAAATTAGGTTGAGTTCATCATCCTATGGGAGCTTAATCATGTTGGTATAGAAGAATGACGAGACCTTGAGACTCTATACTGACTATCGGGTGTTGAATAAGGTCACTGTCTAGAATAGGTATCGAATTCTACTGATTGAAGACCTTCTAGACCAGCTCAAGGGGCCAATTTTTTTAGCAATATTGACTTGAAGTCTAGTTATCACTAGGTACCAATCAAACCCTCTAATGTGTGGAAGATGTTAAATTTCCATGATCTTGGGTCTAGGATAGAATCTTAAAATCTTAGACGCTACCAAACCAAGAATCGCAATGATAATACTTTTCACAGCAGAATATAAACCACAGTAAATCACACATGCACATAATATAGACAACTTTTTACATCTTTCAACCCAACTTCGTTATATTAAACAACATATAACACAATAGTCTAGGGCTTCCGTACCAGGGAAAATGGCCCTCATACATCTAATAGTACAAGATACAAACTGGGGCTTGGTGTCAGTACATCGACGACCAATATGCCCTCAACAAGATACTTTGACCATCTGGCTGATGAAGTAAACTCTCTCAGCACTCCTCGGTCGTACCATGTACCTTCTCGGTCCTTCGACTCCCAATTTGTAGCTCCTGCCTCTATCAATGCTCCAAGTCCATCTGGCCACTGAATCTCAGCTGTCAATCTACTCTATAGTTGTGCCTTAGTCCATCAAGGTCACAACACATCGAGACTCCTGTTGAGTTTTTCACAACTCCACTTGTGAACAACTCTCAATTTGCTCACTGCTACTCCTCAACTACTTAGGGACTTCCGCCCACTACGACCTTCTTGCGCTGCATCGATGAAGACCAACATAGGGCATGGAGGGCTTCCACTTATCACTCCAAGATGTCCATCTCCCAGAGTGAACATGGGCTTGGAGGACTATCCATCATCTACTATAGATGTCCTTCTCCACACACAAGTCTCGAGCTCCACAAACTTCTCTTGGTTGATCAAACCCTTGAGCTCAATAACTGCCTCTCTAGAAACTACCTTTGTGAATCAAGGTGTTGCTCACCAAGCTCCAACTTGGACACTATCACGTTGTCCTCCAACAAACCATAAGTTCCCAATCCATGTCCACATTTGGTCCACTCTCACGCTACCCTCCAACAATCCATGAGTGACCAGGTCCATGTTGTAGCATCTACACCTAGTTATGGCATCCTCACACCTAGGAGACCTTTACACATAGCTACCCACAAACTTCTCATCAACCACCCTTTTTTCTGCAATAGAGGAGCTATTGCACAAATCTAGGCTCCAAACTTCATTGTGAAACTGCCCACTGGTTAGGGCTTCTAACATGCCATGTCAGCCCTGCCTCCTTGGCTTCCACGGGCTGCAATAATATGTCTAGCCTAGGACACCATCCAACATCAGATAAATACAAACTCCACATCAAAATATACATTATGTTAGTCTATTCAGTGTTGTTCGAAGCTTCTCCTAGTTAGGGCATCTGTCACTAGGTAATAGCCCTGCCAAACTAGACAAAACAATTAAATATTGAGTGCATCTTCCCTTACTCACTTTGTTGCCACATTTGTTGTGGGATAGGGCTCAAATTAATCCTCCAACAAGCCCAAAAATTATCCATGTTTTCTCTACAGTGGGTTGTGAACATTACAACACCCTCGACCCTCTTGAGGAGGGCAGTTTAGGACTATGACCTACCCAAACTTTGACAGCTAGTGCTGCGGCCTAGCAAGGGGGGAAAATCTCCTCAAACCGCACTCAAAATAGTCCTCTACACCACTTTGAAATTCAAACTCCTTTAGCAACCATTCTTGGACCTACAATGAAGAATAACCCTTCCCAAAACAACCCTAATCCTCCACGCTTTGTCCTTTTTTTCCTACGACTAGTTCAAAGATGAAATGATGACTTGATTGATGTTCTTGGATACTCAAATGACTCACACATGACTCTAATTTATATCCTTTCATGTGTCTCCAATGAATATGCAAGGTGGGCTTATACAATTGTCCAAAGACACAAGCCAACATGTCTTGTCTCCCATAAAACCCACTTGCAACTTAAAAAATTCATATCTCAAGTTCTAGATCTCCGATTTGGGTAATTTTAGAAGCATTGGAATTGGCACACCAAGATCTAGCACCTCAAATTTTCTCATTCTCAAATTCTTCATGGTTTTGGCACAAAACCTGATGGGTGAAAAACCCCATGCTTGGGTTCCAAGCCCACAAGCTTACTTGTGGCACTTTTCCCTCCAAATGTTGGACTATAGGGCTTGGATTACCTCCAAATATACACAAAAATCAACACTCCCTCTTAGTGAGGGAGGTACTTAAGAAGTAACCATCATCATCTGATGGCACTAGCCTATCTGGCATCCATCACTACAACATACCCTGTAGAATGAACCCAACAATATCGGTAGTGCCTCTGCCTCATCACATTTGAATGTGACGATCCCGAACCTCCATAGGTTTTCTCCCTCTAAGGCTAGACTCCCTTTTATCCTACATGATCTCCACTAGCTCAGTCCTGCAAGCACTCATCCTCCTGGATCAAATGCCACTCATGATCCCACCAATCTTGGATATGTAGCATCATGATCCGATGAAGATTATAGCCTACCAATATCTAGTCTGTCACATGAAGCCATATCGATCAACTTGATCTTGTCCATGCCAAAAAAACCCTCGATATGTCCCAACCATCCATTACAAGACATAGGAAGTCCATGATCTACAAACTACCACACAACATACTAAAGTGCACTAGGTTCACCACTGATCCACCAGAACTCCCAGCCCATCTCATCATGTAGTCTATCGAGACCACATCTCCATGTCTTCAACTGAACCCTCTACTCCATGATCTAGACACCCACAACTCCCTCTAAGTTTCTTTGTTGTGCACGCTCTGATTCACTTTCTGTCAAATTAGCTCAGATATGCTTTGATGCCATGTTGAATTTCCATGATCTTGGGTCTAACATAGAATCTTAAAATCTCTGACACTACCAAACCAAGAATCTCAAGGATACTACTTTTCACAGTAGAATATAAACAACAGTAAATTACACATGCATAGAATATAGACAACTTTTTACATTTTTCAAACCAACTTCGTTATATTAAACAACATATAATACAATAGCCTAGGTCTCTCGTACTAAGGATAATGGCCCTCATACATCCACTAGTACAAGATACAAACTGGGGCTTGGTGTCAGTACATCGACGACTAATATGCCCTTAACAAGATACTCTGACCATCTGGCTAATGAAGTCGACTATCTCATCTCCCCTCGATCGTACTCTATACCTGCCTAGTCCTTCAGATCCCGATCTGCAGCTCCTACCTCTATCAATGCTCCAAGTCCATCTGGCCACTAAATCTCGGCTATCAATCTACTCTCTAGTTATGCCTTAGTCCATCAAGGGCACATCACATTGAGACTCATGTTGAGTTGTTCACAAATCCACTTGTGAACAACTCTCGATCTACCCACTACTACTCCTCAACTACTTAGGGACTTTAGCTCACTATGGTCTACTTGTGCTACACTAGTGAAGACCAACATGGGGCACGGAGGGATGCCACCTATCACTATAAGATGTCCATCTCCCATAATGAAAATAGGCTAGGAGGACTACCCATCATATGTTGTAGAAGTCCTTCTCCACACATAAGTCGTGGACTCCACAAACTACTCTTGGTTGATGAAACCCTTGAGCTCAACAACTTCCTCTCTAGCAACTATCTATGTCCATCAACGTGTTGCTCACTGAACTCCAACTTCGACACTATCACGATGTTCTCCGGCAAACCATAAGTTCCCAATCCATGTCCACACTTGGTCCACTCTCACGCTGCCCTCCAACAATCCATGAGTGACCAAGTCCACGTTGTAGCATTTGCACCCAGTTAGGGAATCCTCACACCTAGGAGACCCTTACACATGGCTACCCATAAACATCTCATCAACCTCCCTTTCTTCTGCAATAGAGGAGCTATTGCACAAATCTAGGCTCCAAACTTCACTATGAAACTGCCCACTACTTAGGGCTTATAACATGCCATGTCAGCCCTGCCTCCTTGGCTTCCATAGGCTGCAATAATTTTTCCAACCTAGGACACCATCAAACATCAAATAAATACAAACTCCACATCAAAACATACCTTGTGTTAGGTCTATTCACTGTTGTTCGAATCTTCTCCTAGTTAGAGCATTTGTCACTAGGTAACAACCCTGCCAAACTACACAAAAAAAAGTCAAATATTGAGTGTAGCTTCCTGTCCTCACTTCATTGTCACATTTGTTGTGGGACAGGGCTCAAACTAACCCTCCAATAAGCCCATAAATGATCCATGTTCTCTCTGTGGTGGGATTTTAACACTACAGCACCCTTGGCCCTCTTGAACAAAGCAGTTGAGGCCTGCGGCCTACCCAAACTTTGACAGCTAGTACTGCAGCCTACCAAGGGGAGAAAATGCTCCTCAAACCACACTCAAAATAGTCCTATACACCACTCTGAAATAAGGTCTCCCTTCTGTAATCAATCTTAGACCTGCAATGAAGAATAACCCTACTCAAAATAGCTTTAATCCTCCACGCTTTGTCCTCTTTTTCTTGTAGCCAGTTCATAGATGAAATTATGACTTGATTTATGCTTTTGGATACTAAAATGACTCACACATGACTCTAATTTATATCCTTTCATGTGGCTCCAACAAATATGAAAGGTGGGCTTGTATAACTATCCAAAGACACAAGACGACGTGACTTGTCACCCATAAAATCCACTTGCAACTTCAAAAATTCATATCTCAAGTTCTAAAGTTGTGATTTGGGTGATTTTCAAAGAGTTGGAATCGACACGCCAAGCTCTATCACCTAAAATTTTCTCATGCTCAAATTATTCATGGTTTTGGCCCAAAATTCGATGGGTGCAAAACCCCATGCTTGGGTTCCAAGCCCAAAATCCTACTTGTGGCACTTTTCCCTCCAAAACCTTAACAATAGGGCTTGGAGTACCTCCCAAGCTACACAAAAATCAACAAAATACTACCTTCGAATCCAAGGAGGGCCTTTTCAAATGGTTGGTCATGTCTTTCGGGTTGACAAATGCCCCACAAAATTCATGAGGCTAATGAATGAAATATTGTGGCCCTTCACCAACTCATTCATGATAGTGTATTTGGACGAAATCCTCATCTTTAGCGAGAGTTTGGAAGAGCACCTCCACCATATTCGATAGGTCCTCCAAACCCTTCAATAACACAAATTGTGTGCCAATCTGGGTTATATCATTGATGAGCGGGGTTAGCATGTGGGCCCAGCCAAGATACAAGTTATTCAGGATTGGATAGCCCCAACCACTCTAAGAGAGATCTGCAGCTTTTTGGGTCTTGCCAATTTCTACCGTAGGTTCGTATTGGGGTTCTCTCACATCACTTAGCCTTTGAGTCAAGTCACCAAGGGTGGAGCGAAATAAAAATTTGTTTGGTCTGAATCCGAGCAAAGGGCGTTTGTCAAGTTGAAGCAATGTATCTGCTCTGCACCAATGCTCATATTACCAGACTTGTAGCAACCATTTGAGATTGAGATATATGCCTCTGACTATTCTATTGGTGCAGTTCTTACTCAGGAGGGGTATCTAGTGACATATCACAGTAAGACACTTTCAGACATAGTTTGAAAGTATCCCACCTATGACAAAGATATGTATTCAATTGTGCAAGCCTATCGACAATGGAAGCATTACATTATGGGGAAGGAAACATTCATCCACATAGACCACCAGCCCCTAAAGTTCATATAGACACAAGGAAAGTTTCAGAATGATTGCCATCAGAAATGTTCCATATATTTGCAACAATTCCATTTGAACATTAAGTACAAGTAGGGAAGCACCAATAATGTTGTAGACTGCCTCAGTTAACCACTCTTCATGGTGTTGACCACGGTGCTTGACTCTTGTGGACACGAGACTTCAAGGTGGTCGCATCTTTACAAGAGCGATCCAGAATTCGAAAACACATACCAGATGCTCCTGGAAGGCAAGCAAGTTCTTGATTTTCACCTCTAGGGTACACTATTATGCGACGTGGGACACCCTGGGTTCCTTCAAGCGAGCATGCTAAGATGATTTGGGAGGCATGCTACAATCGACTCATTGGACATTTCAGAGTAGATAAAATAGTGGTAGTGTTTCAAAAGTATTTTTATTGGTCGAACCTTCGGCAATATGTTGGGAAGTACACCAGATCTTGCACTGCCTGTGCCATTGCCAAACCGACCATCAAGAAGAAAGACCTATATACTCCTCTACCTACTCCTAGTCAGCCTTAGGAATTCATCTCCACATATTACATGTCAGGCCTTCATTCTACTAAGCATGGCAACAACTGTGTCTTCATGGTTGTCAACGGATACTCTAAGATGGCCATTCTGGCGGCCTGCAAAAAAAGTATCACAACAGAAGCCATAACAAAGTTCATCTTTGAACGAGTGTGGGTACACTATGGGATTCCATAATCCATTATCTTGGATCAAGATAGTAGGTTCCTGTGTACATTTTGGTTAAGTCTCTAGTCAATGTTAGATACCAAGCTCACTAAGTCCACAACTTTCCAGCCCCAAACGAATGGCCAAACTGAGGTCGTCAATAAGATGATCATGCACATTATTCGCATGTACAACTCGAAGCATGCATGCACATGAGATGAAATCCTCCCCTATGTCCAACACAATTACAACAGAGCTCTCCATAGCTAAAATGGCCAGAGCCCCTTTCAGGTGGGATTGGGATTCTAGCCACTATGTCCCATTGATGTGGTCATATTATTTGCACCTACTTAGATAGATTCGGCTCATGTCTAGGTCGAAGCTGATAGGGCTAACAACTTCATTACGCATATTCAACACATCTTTCAGTAGGTCCATGACATATTGGATAGATCCAATGCTTAGTACAATCAATGTCATGATCAACATCAGGTGCCACATAGGTTCTAGGTGGGCGATGAAGTTTGGTTACATTCACAGAAGGAGTGTCTCGCTGGGGCCCACCGCAAGCTTCACCCACTCCGATATGGGCCTTAAACAATCACTAAGGTTGTGGGAGACAATTCTTTTGAGCTCAGCATTCCCCCATTCCATGGCATGTACCCAGTGTTCAATGTGGACTGACTTCAGCCATACTTTCCACCATTACTGGACACATCAAACATTGCAAAACAACCCACACCAACAAAGCTAAACCCAAACTGCATGGAACAGGCCACAATTAATCGGAGCATGGACACATAGATCAAGAACCCTCACCTACTGAAGATCCAATTGTATCGGGTTTTCAAAGTTGGCCAACTCCTGCACCAAGCCAAGTGACTCACTAAGGACCAAATTCGACAGAAGTTTCCCCATATCATGGAGGCACTCTACACAATGGGGACCATTTCTTCCTA
Organism: Pinus taeda; assembly: GCA_000404065.3. Lineage (NCBI taxonomy): Eukaryota > Viridiplantae > Streptophyta > Pinopsida > Pinales > Pinaceae > Pinus > Pinus taeda. Next base: position 16,531 of record APFE031538338.1, on the reverse strand, counting down.
AGGGAGGAGGACTGATCTAGGTGGATATTGGTGACCACCTGCCTATTCCACTTGGACCCCCACCATTTTTTCTTTTCATTTTCCTTAATTGTAGCACAACTTACTATTTTTGGCAATTTTTTGGGTCCTAAACTTCTAGAGCCGTTATGAGGGACTAAAATATGTTTTAGGGAAAACAGGCAGATCGATTAAGTACCAAATTAATTTATCGATTTTTTTTCAGCCTCCTCTTTGAGATATTTGAAATGAAGTATTATGATAGCCTAACAAAGGTCATATTCCAAAGTTACGACCCCGAGAAGTTGACATTCCAACTTACCCCAACGGGGCCCACAAGCGTTAGGCACTTCATCTCCTAGGGTTAGGTTTTTGGATGTTTAAGATTTCTCAATGATAAAAAGGCCATTGAGCCTCATTGTAACATAGTTTAGAGGCTTGTAGCTTCCACATCTCTTGTAATACATAAGCTACTATCTCCCGAGCTAGTTTATTTCCATTTTGTATGTAATCATATTTCAATTCTTTGATATTAATGAAATGAATATTTATTTCTCCTACATCTCGATGTTTATGTTTGTATATGTATTATGTTGAATACCTTTATAAGTTTGGATCATCCATCTTTCCTTAACATCTTTATGCACCAATTATTTTTCATGAGTAACAAGAGCATCATGTTATAATGTAGTGCAATGATTCCCTAAACCGCATGGTCCATGCATCATATACTTCTCAAAATAGATGCACTTCATAGCTATTTTATCATAAAACCTCGCATATTTCAACCAAAAAAACTTATCTAACCATTCCATGTGAAATTGTATTTTTGTTTGTACCTTCATTTTTTAATTATTAGCAACCTCTTCTTCAACTTCGTTTGTTTCTTCATCTAGACCATGATAAAAAAAACTTCCAAAATTTTAATGTAATTGTTGTTCCACATGGGCATTATTGGTTTCTTCATGTGTTTCTGAATTGCTTTGATTCTAAAAATTTTTCCCTTTTGTCCATCCATACATTTCCCCAACTATAGCTTGTATCTTTCTCTTTTCAGATATTTGTAGGCTTGTAACCACCTATATAAAAAAATATATGTGAAAACTAGAGTTCATTAAATTAAACATATTAAGAAAATTGAAACAATTGAAAAATTAATGGAGATATTAACTTTAAGTTGTTTTTAATTTTGTTGTCTACTATGGACCGTGGGTATTGTAGTAATGCATATTGTTAAAATGATTTTCTATCTATGTGTTTATAAATGTTTGGTTCTCTTCCATAGAACCTACTCATTTTAGGAATACAAGACCTACCTTCCTTTAAGGTTTCATAACACATACCATAGATACCATAAGATAAGAAGATCCCTTATCGCACTACACATTTTTTCCCATCAATTGTACTTCAATGTTGCAAGGATTAGTGCAAAAAAGTCAGTGTTGTCTATATAATATCGGCCATAGTCATAGATATGGAAAAATAAAAAAATTATAGGTTGTAAATTAGGTCACTAATGATTGGGTGTTCATAATGAAATGTGATTGATAATGACACTGTCGATGAATATCATGGATGTGAATTTCATAAGATTGTAGTAGAGAAGTTAGGGCAACAATTAAGGTAATTCTTGTTGCTACCCTACACATACAGTTAAGGAACTCTTGTAGGGACCTCAGGTGAATTTAGACAATCCCTGGGGTGAATGAAATAGAAGTGGAATATAACCACGAAATTCTTACTCGAGAAAATTTTGAAGTGAAATTATAGGAAACCTGACATCCATCAGTCGTTTTCATTTTTCGGAGAATATCACAATTTAATTATGTGGTTTTATTAATTTAATACTAGGATTAATATTAAGATTGAAACTAGCATATCCCTTTCTTATAATTAACCTACTCAAATACCATTCTTGGTGAACAGAAAAGCATTCATGCATTTACAAGAAATTTCAAAGAAAATTATGAAAAATCTAAGCCATTAGCTTATCCAATCAAAGGTCTTCACCAAAATTGGCCGAATTAATACTTTCTAATAATGGCTACAATTAGGGCAATTACGCTTTCTGGAAATCAAAAAGAACCTTGAAAAGATAATAGGAAAATACTCAAGTTAAATTCTACTCAGGAAATAATCTTGTGCTATGATCTGACCTTAGAAATTTATCAAATTTTCTTTGATAGGTCTAGTGGAAGTGGAGAGTTGGGTTACTGACTAATAAGTTAACCCTGTTGGGAATCCATGTCTGTTTGCAAAATCCAATACGAGACCTTTAATTAGCCAAGGAGGAGCATGAGAGACTCATGTCCAAAAAGAAACATCCAAGCCAATCAAATGACAATGATTTCACTTATGTGAGGTAGAAACAAGTAGTGAGGAGGTGCGCATAAAAAACCCACTAAAAGAAATATAGGATAAAAAACCCGCCATAAGACAAGATTTACAACAACTACTACATAGAGGAGAACATTTAGCTAATAAAATTATCATATCCATATTCTTATCATATTATCATATTCGAAAAAACATCTTGGCTTTGCTTGAATACAAAATTATCATATCCCTAAAATTCATTTAAGAATTTTATTTTTCTTGGAGGAAAAAGTGGACTTGAAACATGACTTGAATTTGAAGAAATAATGGAATGAATGTAGTTTAGGGAGTATTTGGACAACTAGCTAGATTTTTAGAAATAAAATATTTCTCTTCTTGTACAATAATTATTGGATTTTCTAGTTGCACATCTTGATTCCACTATCTTTCTTCTTTTTCATCAAAAAGCACATCATGTCTAGCCAATAGTTTTTCAGTTTTTGGATTATACAATCTATAAGAATTTGTCTCCTCACAATAGCCAATAAAAATGCGTTTCACATTTTTATCATCTAGTTTTCTTCTTCTTATTCCTTTATTTTTTAAGTATGAACATGAGCATAAGAAATATAACTATTGTGACTCAAATTGAACCTGCTTGGAAAACTTTTTCCTACTCTCCATATTTCACTGGATGGTGACTCCATATTGGAAACATAAACAAAATACCCTTGATATTTATTAATCATCAAGTGTTTACATTCTCTCTTCTTGGGACATATTCTAGGGTTTCAAAATTTATCTCTATCATTGATGTGCTACTATTAAGAAAGACATTAAAATCGAGTAATGAGCTATCATAAATTTATTACAAGAAATGTTATTCTTATCCCTATGTATTGACATGGTACACTCATTATTCCCTAAATATGTGTACTTAATAATATAATATCATCCTCCCTCAAACCATAAAATATAGTTTTAACTTATTCACCATACATAAGTATATGTATTTAAACACACATATACCCAACCCTAAAATAACATGAAATAGTGTAGTCTAAATTAAATAAATAACGTAATATAAAAGGCCACAAACACATGATAAAAGGTCATGGGGTAATAAGTAAATAATATGAAGGTATATTCATAAAGGTTATCTTAAAAAGTGAATCCAATTTAAACATAATGCTTTCCACATCATACTTTTACATGGTCATAAAAATTTACCTTACGCACTCAAGATATTCGATCACTTTACTATCAAAATTTATCCAACCATCTATCTCCTCGTAACTTTAGACCATCTTTTTGTTATTGGTTTTTTATTGAAATTTGGAAAAAAAATTGTACGAATGTATGGATTATTCCAAATTCTTTAGATTCTAGGTTATTCCATGTATGGATTAATTTGGGAGACAATTTTAACATGAAAACAAAATTCTTAATGATTCTAGTTTTGCTAAAACAACTCTTTTGCTCTCAAATATAAAAAAATAAAGTAACCCATTTATCTTACATATAATGAGAGTGACTTAAAATATATATTTTACTTAGAATAGTTTTAACTTTAAGTTTATTTTAATAAAATATTGATGTGATGACGTAAGAAAATAAATTTACTTCATTTTGTGTCTAAATCATTATGTAAATTGTTAGCAACTAATTTTCATTTTTATGTGATTCAAGCGGGTTGATTGGAGATGGTTTCAATTTTCTAAACATAGATACTTTAAAATTTGTTACAATAAAATAGATAAAGAGCATAATAAAACATCTAGTAACACATGAGATAATTTGGTCACACATAAAGTATCTTTATAAAATTTACTTGAAAAAAAGACACCTTTAAATTTACATCTTAACTAATATTATCAAACTTAGAGCTTTTTCATGGGTTATTTCCACTTTTATTTTCCATTTTATGCTTGTATGCTATCCTAAAGTGTTAATCACATAAATACAAGAAATTAAAAAGTGGTGAGATATTAAAAGAAATTATAAATTTAATTCAATAACATAATAAAAGTTAAAACATCAAAATGTTTAACCCATAGGGGGTGACTCAATTGACTATCTCCTTGATAATGAAGTACTATGTTTCTTGAAATTCCAAGTTCAAGCCTCCCTGTGAGTCAACCAACAAAAAAGACACATTGAAATGTTTAAAGTTTGGTTATGTGATGAGAAAGTTAGAAAACTAAATTTCAATGAAATAAAAAGGGCTCGAAGTCATCAAAAGTTGATTTAGATTGTTTTATTTAGGGAGAGGAGACCATGCTTAAAAGAGCCCGATAGCCAATTTTTATGTAGTATATTGAGATTAGCCAACAGAGTTATTTACACCTCAAAAATTCAATCTGATATGCTTTTGTGATTTGTAAACTCTTCTTATATATTCCAAATCCTTTCTAATTGCTAGGTTTTTGTAATTATTGATTATACCGAATAATCATAATATTGATAGAGCATTATTACTTTTTACTTAATAACTATCTTGAACATCGTTTAATGAATAAATAGTTTTTTTAAGAAAACACTTCTTCCCAAACTTTTTTATGAATATGATATACATTATCACTAGTAAGTCGTGAAAGTTGCATTTCTTAAAGAACGAATATTATACTGACTTTATTATTTAAGGTTTTACGAAATGATTTCTTCTGATTATTTATATGAGAAACGTATACATTATAGCTCATCAATCATAAATATTTTATTTCTTAGATAATCAATGTTATGATATACATTTTTGTGAACCATTAAGTGACATGGTTAATCTATGGTTTTCATCCATGTCATAAGTTAATTCATGCATACTAAATGTGTTTTCCTCTTATTAAATTACTAAGGAAAATACACGTGATTACTTTGTATTTAATATCTTTGTATGTGTTTTACTCCTATTAAATTTGTAGGAAATTAAAGGGTAAGTTCCTCAGACAAAACACCAAAGGACACCGCCCACAAACAAATCACAGATCAATACACCAGTATTGTTGACGTGGTTAAAACCCTCAAAGAGGGAAAGAATCCACGGCCTGAGCCAACGTTGCCACTTCAGGCAATTTATTAATAAAAGAATGAAAATTTACATCAGCTTCTCTCATGAATAGTTCCCCTACAAATGACCCTCCATGCTCTTTAAATAGAGATCATGGACCAATCGGGTGTTAAGCCACAGATCAAGTGTTGGTAATACCAAGGAGAGAATGAACTGTCAGATCACTACATATCGTGACCGTTGGATTGTATGTTACAAAAGTACATAGTAAAGAAAAACACTTTACCTAACTCTACACTAGACCAAGTTATACTTAACTATTTCCTTTGTGTCGGAATATCCTAACATCCCCCCTTAAAGACAACCTGGGATAGGATTGAAGTATGTACAAATATGACACAATAGGAGAAGGAAGGAGGCATTAGAGCCTATCCCCCTGTTGATGCCCCGAAAATCGTTGCATCGACATTGGGGGAAACCACCCGGTCCGGACCTTAGTGCAGCGCCTTTTCCGTTTGGTGTAGTGGCTCCGACTGGGGATAATGGGACCAGTTTCCCAGCAATAGATAAATGGGATGAATGAATACTTTGGGAATAATAGTAGCGATAGGTGAATGACTAAAATTATTGACAGAAATGCAAGCGAATAAACTATCCCGGGAATCTAATTGAACTTCTAAAGCGTAGCTTTTGATGTTCTATATTCTAAAAATACAATTATATAGATAACAGCATTCTCAAAACACAGATATTAAATCATTCAGGATTACTGTACCTAAATAGTTAGATACAGTGATTAAAGCGATACTACAAAACTTTAAAGGTTCATACCATTAATGCATACATGATTAAATAATAAGGTACATCATATGAACATCCAATAGTGGTATGGACAAGATTTCCTGTTGATACACATACATACAGATAATGATAGCAGAAAATAATTACACAGTGAAATCAAATACACAGAATGAATTCAAACCAAAGATAAAAGTACCATTTAGATTGTAAGCCACTCCCGATATGAATCGCTATGTATGACTTCTACTTCAACGCATAACAATCTTTAAATCAACGACAATAGTGCACAATTGAATCAAGAAACTTCTCCGTTAAAATAAAAGTAGGTGGTCGAGTTTCATAAAAGAATAAAGGCTGAAGCACAGTAGTGAAAACTTCAGTCTGTTAAGTCTTATACAAAATTTTACGACCCTTTCTAAATGCATGAAAGGGTCTATAAATACTATACTAATCTAAAATATCTATCAAAACAGAAAAGCTAACTAATCTGATGTCAATAAATTCTATTTCCTATTTTGCTGGCGATCGGAGGAGCTGGGCGATGAATCACTCTGCTGGCTTCTTTCCTGTGTACCTGAGCTGATTAATAGCGAGCATTGGCTCAACTTCAGGAGGTTTGTTGAGCCTGGAACTGAGCTGGGCAGCATAGGTGGAGTCCTGGATCTCGGGGATCATATATTGTATGGCATCGGTTAGGCACTTGAGAGCAGATCTTTGTTTATGAGGCTTGATTAGAAACCGCCAATATGCATCCATGTCTAAAGAATTAACCGCGGTAATGAACTTTGCTCTGTTCTCTAACTCGGGGTAGCATGTTTGTTCCAATGTATATGCAGTAGTAATTTTGCCAGGTGTGCATTTGGAAGCAATATTGGCCAAATATAGAGTATCATTTACTAGATCGGCCAAATTACCAGCGGTAAATGAACATCTGGATGCTGCTCTTTCTGCTTTTAGTATTTGTGTCTGCCATTCTGTAAACAATATATTTTTATGGACTTCCAATATCCGAGGTGGATTGGCTTGCTTACCTGACTTTGAATCTTGCCATTCAAGATAGCTTGAGATATCTTCTTCAGCCTGATTATATTCTGCTCTAATCTTTTCCACTTGATCGCCTATAGTCGTAGCCAATTCACAGAGTGGTTCTGCCTGAGAAAGGGATTGTGCCAAGAGTTTAACCTGAGATATAAGAGCTTTATTGATTATCATTGCCTCTTTTTTGAATTCTTCTATTTGCGCATCTCCCCTGGTGGCTTCCAACTGTGCTGTGATTTGAGCAATGTATTCATCTTTAGCTTTTAAGGATTGCTCATTTGCTACCTTAAGCTGTTCCAATGCCTCTGTCAGCTCGCTCTGCTTTTGGATGGCTACCTGAGTGATCGACTGTTTCTCCTCCTGCCATTGCTGCATCAATTGGCTATTAATTTTCTGTTGTTCCGATAGCTGCTCGTTGATGCGCACTGTCTCTTGCTGGTGTCCCGTTGATTGCTGCTCAGCCTGTATTATCCTCTGTCTGACATTTGCTAATTCCGTTTGAAGATTCAAAATCTCCTGGTCCTTTGTCTTTAAGAGAACTGCTACCTCTGAGGCTTTGTCAATAGTGGCAGCCGAATAGGCTCCCGCATATTGTGACAACTTGGTCAGGTCGTCAGAGGGATCGAATTTCTCTCTCCACACTACATTGCCCGTCAGTGGTTGGTCAGGAAAAAGGGGAGGTTGATCAAGCCTCTGCCTTTTCCTTGATCTCTTTACTACTGCTCTATGCTTAGGGCTGTAGAAGACGTTCAGTGGAGGAATGTCTTCTACCAGGAGGGTAATTTGGTCACTAGGACCTTTTGGAATTATCTCTACATTCATACTTTTGGGTGGGCCGGTGGTTGTACTTAAAACCTGGGATGAACCTTCTTTCTGTATGCCGCTGCTTCTTGGAGTGTCGGTATTCTGTGAATCCTTAGTCCCGCCGATAATGGTACTAAAATGCTGCCATTCCTTTTGCAGCTCGGGGTCTGTGTCGGTACCTTTATTAGTATCGGGGGTATTCTGCTTGGATTGCAACTCCTTGAGCAGTGGTTCTTGTTTCTCCTTCTCTTGCCGTTCCTGTTCCTTCTGCTGGATTTCTGCCTGTTCCTTTCTTAGTCTGTCTTCCTCTTCCTTCCTTAAGCGTTCTGCTTGCTCTCGTTTTAAGAGTTCTTCTTTTTCTTTAGCTGAACGCTCTGCCTGCTCTTTTCTCAGTCTATCTTCTTGATCTTTCTTTAATTGTTCCTCCTGCTCCTTAGCTTTGGTTTTCATTGTAGCAGGGGGTTCTTTCTGACGTTGGTTACCAGGCTCGCTTGAAGATGACGTTTGGGTCGGGATTATTAAATCCAGGGGCAGAGTTTGCAACCTCTGCTGCCTGAGTCTGTTAAATTCAGATAGCCCTTCGTCATTATATCTTGTCTTAGCCAGTTCTCTGGCTTGACCAATTGATTCTGCTGAGGTAAATATATCATCAAAAATGTCCTCTTTATGCTCAAATGTTGATAATTTGGCATGTTCAAGAGCGGCATATGCATATTTCCTGGGGTCATATGCTCTGTTTTGGAGTATAGGAAGACGTAGGGCTTGAATTTTCATGGCTTCCTTTTCTGCATGTTTTAAGTCATGCAGGGTGAAAACCCCACATCTGAAAGGAAAAGTTGGCCAGCCCCTTTTCTGCTTATTCCTAAGAGTCTGTGTGGTACTCTTAGCTGAGAGTTGGTAGGCTATTTCTCGGGCTAACAATTTATCAGGAACGTAAAAGGGAAGGACATGAGGATTGGCTTCACTACCAAAAACTCTAACATATGTAAAATGTTCTTCACCGAACCAGCTACCTACTGACGGCAGGTCAAAAGAGGCTAAGTAAGAAATCCTTGGAATGGGCTTATTAAAAATGGCATAATAAATAGGAATCATGAAACCATTACAGATACTATACAAGTGGGTTTTGTGAGACGACTTCCACATCTTACGATGGTAAATATGGATGGGGGAGGGGTCCTGTGCGGTCCACCTCCAACCGAGAATGGGAAATTCGGAGTTAAAACACAAGGTATCCAGAATATAAGCACTGTAATAAAATGGGGGGATTATCCTTTCACTAACTCTGGTCTTATTCCTGTATTCTTGGATGGCAATGGCGAGCTTATCTGAAAGGATGGTGGCCCAATCCATTATCCAACTGTTAATTGCCGCCTCCATGAGGGGAACCATTTCGATGGTAAAATTAGTGGAGTCGTGTAGACCCCATAATCTACACATCATTATAGCAGCATAGCAATAGGGTGAACACAAGGAGTCGACTGAGTACTTACCAGAGGCTTCGTGCTTGTGTTTAGCTGGATTCTGCCTCCAATCCTTGATAGGCTCAGACTCAATTTCATTCTCACTCGCGAACTTCTCCAGAAATGCCTTATTGTAAACCTTCTCAGGCATAGGCAAATGATACATTTGCCTCAAATCCTCTGGCTTGAAGGACCCAAAAATCCTTCCATCTTTTGCAACGAAGGTTCTGTCTTTAATAGGAATTTCTTCAATTGCCCATTTGATAGCATCGGTGTATGGAAGCATTTGCTCTCTTGCCGCTATCCTATGTAGGAAAGAGTCGGCCAAGTCCTTGAGAGTGCACTCTGATTTTTTAGTGGAATCTGCAGTGGCTTCCTCTATCACTTGCGCAGGCTTCTCGGCTTCTAGTAGATCATAAGTTCCCTGCCAGGTAGTTCTGGCGAGTCCCGCGCATGTTGTGTCTGATATCAATCCCTTCTTACTGTTCATGATTGGTTGTGGCATGGATGGCGATTCAACAGCGCCTGCAACCTTCTTCTGCTTCTTTCCCATAATGCCTGAAATGCTTTGAAAAAACTGTAATCTGCATAGAAGGGTGGTTCTTGGCGTAATACTGAGATAATAATAAAACTCGCAATCTGAAGATAAAATAAGAAGAGACGTCGATATACTTTGCCTTTATTAAAACAGCGCGGATATGATCTATAGGCAGATTTGAAAGGATGGATTCATTAAGGGGCCGTATAGGACCTGCCACCTTATAAATGCTTATTAGTGCAATATTCGCCTAAAGATCTTTTGAATCATGCAATGGGCGTATCGGCGGCCGAGCGGGAATGATTATGCCTTAATTGTTATTAATTCGAGCTTTCCCATCATTCTAACGGCTTTTCTTGGAGAACTGTGCCTTATCTTATCGGATCGGGGAGGGGCGCGAGGATAGATTTAACAATGCTTCAAACGACACCGATCGCCGATCGCCGATATCGGGTCGGGGGAAGGCTTATGTGCATTAGGTTTTGGCAATGGCAAGGGAAAAACGCTGATCGCCGATCGCCGATATCAGATCGGGGAGGGGCTTATGCATATTAAGATCTTGGTAAGGGAATGTCGATCGCCGATTACCGATATCGGATCGGGGAAACTTCTATGGGTAGCACTTGACATACGAAGGGAACCGCCGATCGCCGATATCGCCGATGGCTTTATCGGGTCGGGACTTCATTGATAGGCATGATAATGGTGCTTACGAAAATGGCCGATTGCCGATATCGGGTCGGGGCTTTGGCCGATGGGCACAATAGTGATGCACGAAGGAAATGCCGATGGCCGATATCGCCGATAGCTTTATCGGGTCGGGGCTTTTCCTTTTGATTGCTTGATGCATACATTTTTGCTTTATTTCCAATATTTCAAAGGAATATTACTTTTCTTGGTTTTATTGGAATTTCATAAAGTAAGGATTATTGACATCAATTTTATTTTGAAAGGGACCCATTTCATATCTTAAAGGTTTTATGAATAATAATAAAGATGAAATGGGGGGTTGTTTTGCAAGGCACAACACCCCCCTTAGTGACAACTTCCGGAACTCCAACCATAAATCGAAGTTTAGTAAACTTCGCCTCTGTGAGATCCTTTATAAAGATGTTTGCCACTTGATCATCTGTTGAACAATATTGCACTTCAAGAAGATGGTCGTGAATGAGCTTTCTAATGAAGTGCATGTGAAGTTCAATGTGTTTGTTGCACTGATGTTGGACTAGATCTTTGCATAGTTGAATGGCACTTTGATTATCACACCAAAGTGTAGTCAGATGCTGCTGTTGAAAGACAAACTCTGACAGGATCTGATAAAGCCACAGAGATTCCTTACGAGCTTCTATGACACCACGATACTCTGATTCTGCTGAAGAAAGAGAAATGGCACTTTGTTTCTTGCAAACCCATATAATAGGTCTTGAACCAAGAGTGAACACATAACCTGCAGTAGACTTCTGATCATTAGGTTCACCAGGCCAATCAGAATCAGTGAAACCAACCAATAGAGGAGATACTTTTGCACTGTAATGAAACCCAAATTGAAGGGTACCTCAAACACAATGAAGTATTCTTTTAGCTGCTTTCCAATGACTTTCATGTGCATTTTGCATAAACCAAGCAATAAGGCCAGCAACAAAAGAAAGGTCAGGATGAATATGGGTCAGATACAAAAGTTTTCCTACAAGTTGACTGTATAAGGTAGCATCAACTTCAGTGGAAGTACAAGTGACTGGAAGTTTGGCTCCAGACTGAAAGGGAGAAGGGGCTGGCTTACAGTCTTCCATGTGAAAATGGCGTAGAAGATCACATGCATACTTGGACTGGGAAAGGGAAATACCTTCATTGGATTGCAAGACTTGAAGACCAAGAAAATAATGCAAGTGTCCTAAGTCTGTCATTTCGAACTTCTTTTTAAGGTTGGACTTCACATGGTTTATAAGGTTGGAATCACTACCAGTAAGGATAATATCATCAACATAAAGAACAAGAATGATAAGAGACTTTCCCACTTTCTTGGTGTAGATAATATTGTCAGAATGACACCTAGAAAATCCAGTTTCTAAAATAAAGCTATCCATTTTGGCATACCAAGCTCGAGGGGCTTGCTTGAGACCATAAAGGGATTTCTTAAGCTGACATACAAGGTTGGAGTCTGTTTGTATAAATCCAGTAGGTTGTTCCATATAGATTTCTTCATGCAAGTCCCCATGCAAGAAGGAAGATTTAACACCCATCTGATGGACTTCCCATTTGCAAGAGGCAGCAAGGGAAAGAACAAGATAGATAGAGTTCATTTTGGCAATAGGGGAGAAGGTTTCAGTATAGTCAATGCCTTCAACTTATGAAAAACCCTTAGCAACGAGACGAGATTTATGTTTATCAACTTTTCCATCTGGTCCATACTTGGTTCTGTAAACCCATTTGCATCTAATAAGTTTTCATCCCTTTGGAAGGGGAACAAGGTCCCATGTATCATTTGCCAATAATGAACGATATTCTTCATTCATAGTTGCGTCCCAATCTAGATGGCCTGAAGCTTTTGCAAAGGTGTCAGGATCATAATTAGTTGAACCTTGAGCTAGTAAAGAAGAGGCTCTATTGAACTGAGAACATGTACGTCGTTAATCTGTAGGATCACCAGATGATCTGAAAATGGGGCACTTAGACTTCTTGTCCAACTTACAAGAACCTCTCCTACTCCCAAAGCTTTAAATATTCCCAAGTCTTATTGATTAACCAATGTGGAATTAATAAGTGCTTGATATTAAGGTGTATGCTGGTATTTGTTTAAACTATTCAGGTGCTGTAAATTAATGTGCTGAAACTGATCTATAATTACATACAACAGTAAATAATGCAGTAGTAAAACAAGCACATAAGGCAGCAATTTAATATAGAGTTCACCCAAAACTCTTGGGCTACGTCTCCTTGAGCTTTAGTTAACTTGACTAGGCTCTCTAGGATTATGGCAGGTCCTTTTACAAGATCTTGGCTCAAATCCTACTGTTTTACATAGAAACAGTGGGTTCAGACACCATGTCATTCCCTGGCTCTTGAAGCTCTGGCTCTTGGCTCTGGCTCTTGGCTCTTGGTTCTAGCTCTTGGCTCTGACTCTAGCTCTGGCTCTTCGGCTCTGGCTCTGGGCTTTTCACTTGACTTCCAATTGACTCCCTTGGCTTCTCTTTTTACTTCTGCGCTACCTCCTTCGCCTTAGCTTCCTTCTTTGGCTTCACTTTCAAGAACAAAACCCCAACGACAACCTCAGCAACCAACAACCCCTCCCGTCTCTGTCATTCTGTGGCTTTTTAGTGAAATTGGTGTTGCTGGTTCATTTTCCCTCTCCATCTCTCTGTCTTCCCGTTTTGTTCTGCTCAAATCCCCTCTCTGAGCATTAGCAATCATTTCTAAATGCCCTCAGGGATGGATGCCACCTATTCTATAATGGGAGAATGCATCGGCACTTGAAATCCCCCAATATAGCAATTCTCGACTTACACAGGAAAATATACCAAACATGGGAAAAATCCATAGAAAACACTATTCTTTGGACTTCAAATTTTCATAAATGTTCTTTATAACATTATCGAGTCCACCCTTAGTCGCTATCGCAAGTCGCAATTGCCTGTTCCGTGGCTTTCCCTTTGTATTTATAAAATACATTAAAAACATTGAAAATCCCACTTATCGGACTTGAAATCATATGTAACGGTATTAATAAACCCTTTCGGGTCCGTAATATCACATCAGCGCATTTTCTTTGTAATTCGTTTAATAAACGAAATACACGAATACACAGAAATATGTCGTTTGAACAGATCTCAAATTCATAATCAAATATGTTTTATATTTGTTATCGGGTCCGGTTGATCCATATCATATTTATATATATATAATAATATATATATATATAATATATATATATAATATATATATATATATATATATATATAATATATAGATATATATCTGTGTGTGTGCGGGTGACCACTCCTTTGTGTAACTCTGATTGCGATATCATGATGTGATTGATCACAATGGCATATCGCTCATGCCCCAGGCCAGTGTAGCGCTCTATTGTGGTCATATATTGCGATATCGCTTGATTTCAATCGCCAATTACGATGTCGTGATCGCAATAATCATATAACCCGTTCTGATATCCTCTGATAACGTCCACTGATTGCGATTGCCGATTGGATCTGGACTGTTGATCGGCTAGATCCGACAGCTCCTGTTCACTGTCCCTTTGACCTCTGATGGGCTCGATTTTCACTGTTTTCTCATGTTTTTAAGGCCCAATAGTGTTATCCGCCTTTTTCAAAACTTCTCCTTTTGTGATGGTTTTGACCTTTTAGGAGATCGTGAAGACTTAGAGGGTTTTTTAGGACCCATTTTCAAGGTATTTTTCCCCATTTTCCAAAGGATATAGGCAGCTTCATTTTATGATAACTTCTGCATCCTAAGTCTGTTTTTGCCCATTCAAGTTGTAGTAGATTCAGAATGAGACGATCTCTGCAATGGGGCTAGTTCCAGGAACTTCCTTGGACTTTCATTTTCCTCAGTGAGGAACACTTAGACTTAGGAGTCTATCCAAAATCCATCTGGATCGCGCCTTCCCACTAAAAGAAATTTTGGTCTCCAAAATACTAATATAATGATCTGAATAGTAAATGAGAGTGACTCACCCTCTTCTTTCAGCCTCCCTACACTTGCCTTTGCATAGTGCCTCTGAACCAAAGTTTCTGACCACTTCCCTTCTTGGATGGGCTAGTTTTCTTGGGAAGAACTATCTTCCTCCTTTCCTTCCTATAGAACTTCTATTGAAATGGTCATAGAAGGTAGTTTGAACTTCTCTTCCCTAATCATTGATCCAAGGTGGCTCAACAAAATGTGAATTACTTCTGCTCCACAAAACTTTCATTTGTACTTGTTTGACAGGTTGTCAACAATAACTGTTAACAACAACATAAACACAGACAACAACTGGATGGCCTAAACTCCTGCCTCAACAAAAGAAACAGATTTCACATCTTGTGAACACCTCCATGTCTTACATCTACATACAAATGATGGACTAGATAACAAGCCCACAAAAGATGCCTTTAAACAAATGACTCTTCAAGTCAAGCATGTAGAAAAGACCATTAGGACTCTTTTTCAAAAGATGAAACACTTCATCATTATCCCCATCTAAGAGACCAAGTTAACTTCTCTCAAGTCAAAATTGCATCACATGCATGTCAAAACAATCAACCCTACAGGCTAATCACACATACATGTTCAAATACAAGGAAATCGTCAGTATCCCTGTGTTCATGCACATCAAGCTCATGCATGCATTTCATCCTTCAACTTTCGCTTAAGCACACTGTACTTTCGAAGCTGAAATGAATTATATTGTTGCAGCAACAAAGTGAGTCTCCCACTCAATCTTTTCTATTCACCATCTTGGTAAAATCATGCAACTTATATTTCCATTAACAAAGAAATGAAAATAGATGCATCAATAGACATGAAATCTTAATCAGATAAGAACCCTAGCCATTTCTTACCAATCCCTTTCAAAGGTACTACCTCTGTCTGCACATTAGCATCAACATGTGAATCATTCTAAGACACATCAGTCATGGAATATTCCTTTCCATTCCTGCCATCTTATCTTTCCACTTTCTTTAGCTTTGGTGGAAGCATTGTTGGATTCAAAGTCCAACATTTTGCAACAAGATGTCATTGCTTATGGTAGTAAGTGCACTGCATGTGCATCCTCTTAACAGCATGATTTGCCTTGTCTAATGGACCTTTGGCTTCTTGTTTCCTTTCCTTCACAAGTTTCCTATGTGTGGTCATTCTCTTCCAACATCTAGAAACATTATGGTTATCTAAACCACAAAAGGAACATGCAATTCTTTTCCCATACATATGTGGAAATTTATCATGCTTTGCAAAATCAA
The DNA here is from genome assembly GCA_000404065.3 of Pinus taeda. Lineage (NCBI taxonomy): Eukaryota > Viridiplantae > Streptophyta > Pinopsida > Pinales > Pinaceae > Pinus > Pinus taeda. The sequence continues at coordinate 613 of APFE031538338.1, read as the reverse complement.
AAGGAAAATGTTTAGAACCATATTTATACCTGCCTCTTTCACCTTTATTTCCTTCATGAGGAGGTGAAGCAAATGAAGAAGTGGCTCCCTTTGGAACACCATCAATCTCTTCAGGGTTGTTAGACTCTCCCCAACTCTCTAGTTCAAGTGTGTGCCTCTGAACACCTGCATTCTGCAATTGATGTTTCAAGCTATTGCATTCCGCCTAAATACAATCTTCACACTCTGTAATGCAACCCCTCCTTGGAGCTATTTCAATGGCCTTCATGGTAGCCTTGGAACTTTCTCCATAAGACTTTCCATAGCCAAGACCCAAGTACTTAGGCCTTTATTCAACCATTATTGGCTCAACCATACCTTGTGCATGTCTATCCAAGCCTTTTCCTTCATAGCCCATCTTGGACATTAGCTTGGAACCTATGCCATTGGTATGTTTTTCAAAAGAACCAATATAAGCATTCTCAGAGGAATTTGAAGACAAACTAGAATGGTTTACCTCTTCTTCAAGCTGATACTTGACTAAGGCTTCTTGGGAAACAAAGAGTTGTGTCTCCAACTCATGTATCCTTTTCAGGTTCATATTTGCAATATGAAGTTGCCTCTCCATTTCCTG
>APFE031538328.1:0-54808 GCA_000404065.3 Pinus taeda | reverse complement strand
ATATATGTATCAAAAATTAAAAAATATAAAATATATATATATTTTTAAAAAATCGCTCTCGGATTCGCTCCCAAACCGGGAGCTTCTGAAAATGGTCGCTCCCGCTCCCGCTTCCGCTCCCGCTCCCCGCTTCCGCTCCCGCTCCCAAGTAACATTGATCTGAAGTCCAAGAAGATTTGACTAGAAGATCTCTCGGAAGAATGTGAAGGCTCTGATGGAAGCCAGAAAAAGATAGAGACCTTGACAATGGATATTAGTGGGAGATGCGTCATTCTGCATGCAGGACGTTGATACTTATAGGAAGATGTCATGGTGAAAGATCATCACAAAGGTAATTTTGATTTAAAGTGTTTATTCATTTTTGAACTAATATCTGGATGGGCTTATGTAGGGCTGCCAAAGGGAAATCTATGGATGACTTCCAAGCAGACCATATAGAAGGATGTAATGTCCTTCCGAAAAATATGGCATGAAAGCAGAATGACATGGAGCAAAGCCATATGGAAAAATTTCATGGTTCACTTTCTGCTGAGTTAAGGACATGACTAACTCATGGATGAAAGTGATGGATGATCTATGCCCTATGTAGAAGTTCCCAAAGAAGAAGATTCCTTAATGTGAAAATTCTATCACTGCAGCAACTGATTTATTTTTCCTACTTATTCCACAATAAGTTATTTATGAAATTACTTCAATAAACATTAAAATAAATACTGCTGCAGATATCACACCGTAATATAGAAACAAACATATGCACAAGAATCAACACATTGACATAGTTATTTTGGACAACAGTCCCCGGAAAAACCCAGTGTGGGAAAACTGGTGCAACAAGGGAGGTTTTTATTATTCAACAATTCTTCAGTACAACAGGGTGCCAAACTGGCTTACCCACAGAAAGAAATAAATTCTCCAGCTCTTCTCCCAATCCCAGCATCAGCGTGGCTAACCTCTGCATGGCTCTCAGACCCTCTGCGTCAGCCCCTGCTTGACTGTGTCATCCCTAGGCCTCTCTACATCACCCATGCAGGCGCAGTGAATGACTGCGCAGTCTCCTGCTGCCTCTGCGTCTGCCTGAAATGCCCTGTGTCTGCCTCTCCTGCCTCAACGTTGATTTCTAGTGGCTGATCCTGTCTCTACGTTCCGTACTTGCTGCCTCCCGACTGCTCACCAGACCATTGGTTCAATTTCTCAGATAACCCCACTCAAGAAATTGAACTGACTGGTCTCCCTCAGTGTGTTCTCTAAGTGACCCTCAAGCCTCCTCTTATACTTTTCTTGTTGACAAATCAACGGCCTAAGTCCTTAATCAACGGCTAAGATTAGATCTAGTTTGATCCATGACTTTTGGACCATTCTAACACAGTTTTATATTAATTCACATTAATATTTTCTTTTCCCTAAGTTTAGACTTAGGGACTTCATTAAAAATATTAATAATTTTAATATCTCCCAAACTGTTTAGAATCTGCCCAAACCCTTTCTGGGTATTGGAGATCTCATGTGCCTTAGCCTCTCTACCAATTTTCGTGGCTAGAGCACATCCGATGCTACTTCAAATCAACACTTCCTCTTAGTGAGGACTGTGCTCTAGCAATACTCCTCACTGAGTATCACCCTGATCATCTGGCATCGGTCTATGTGCTGATGCTAGGCTTGCTATCCATCATCCTCTGCACTGCTGCATCCTGTACTGCTGCCCATGGCTCTTCCACTACCACTGCTACATCTGTACGACAACTCCCTCTGCATCTATGTTGCTATCACTCCCATTTCTACTTCTGAAACAGGTTCTTCACCATCCCCATCTTTTCCTTGAAGTAGTCAAACTTTGTCTTTCCAAGGGTCTTGGTGAGGATGTCTGCCACCTGTTCTCCTGTAGGAGTGTAGCTCAACTGTACAACTCCTCGTTGGACACAGTCTCTGACAAAGTGACACCGGATATCATTATCCTTCGACCTATCATGAAACACTAGATTCTTAGAGAGCTTGATGCAACTTTGATTGTCGCACATGATCTTGGTCGCCTCCATATTCTTTCTGAATAGGTTCACCAACAATTTTCTAAGCCATATGGCCTCACACGAAGTTGTGCTTGTTGCCATATATTCTGCCTCAGATGAGTTCAGAGCCACAAACTTCTGTTTCCTACTGCACTAGGAGGTCATTCCTGATCCAATGTTGAAACAATACCCAGAGGTACTTTTCCGATCCATTGAACTTCCTGCCCAATCTGTATCAGTAAATCCACTCAAAATGATATCCTGATTCCTTACCTTTAGTGTACAAGAGCCCATAATCGACTATTCCCTGTAAATACTTGAGAACATGTTTGGCTCCTGCCCAATGTGCCCTCTTTGGTTCCACCATGAACTGACTGAGGGTGTTTACAGTGTAGCAAATGTCTGGCCTGATATTGACTAGATACATTAGGGACCCTATGAGCGTAGCCATAGGTCTACAGTCTTCCATCCTGAATCTTTTCAGGTTTTCTGTAGCATACCTCCCTTGCCCAAGGAAGATTTCTCCCTTCTATTGCCAAACTTCCAACCCTAGGAAGTAGTGTATTCGTCACAAATCCTTCATATCGAATTCTGTGTCTAGATTCTTCTTGCAGTCCCCAATGAGTCTAGATGATCATGTCAGAAAGAGATCATCCACATACAATACTAAGATTAGCGGCTCGTTCTCTACAACCAGATAGTAGAGATTCGGATTCGCGTCACTCTTGACAAATCCCATCTTTTGCAAGTAGCCATCTATTCGACCATACCATGCTCTCGGTGCCTGTTTAGCCCATACAAGGCTTTCTTCAATCTGCATACATGAGACTTCTTCTCATGAGTTTCAAAGCCCTCTGGTTATTCAATGCATACCTCCTCTTCTATTACCCCATTCAGAAATGCCGTTTTGACATCCATTTGATGGATCTCCCATCCCATCTGGGCTACAAGAGATATCATAGTTCTAATAGATGTATACCTGGCTACCAGGGTGAAGGTCTCGTCATAGTCAATCCCTTCTTTTTGAGCATACCCCTTAGCCACAAACTTGGCCTTGAATTTCTCAACACTGCCGTCTGCGGCGTATTTGATCTCGTAGATCCATCTTGAACCTACCACTGATTTGTCTTCAGGCCTTGGCACCAACTCCCAGACATCGTTTACCATTATGGAGTTGAATTCCTCTACCATCGCATCTAGCCAAACTTGATGTTGAGTTGCCTCTTTGAAACTGGCAGGCTCTCCATCCTAAGCTACTAATGCCTGATATCTATCTGGCTATTTTCGCTCCCTCTTATTGTTTCTTGGTGCACTGATGAAGTCCTTTGCATCTTGCAGAATCTGACGAAGTTCCCTGCTAGTTCTTCCTCTGCCAGCAGGTGCTTCTGTTCGCTCCTCCTCATCCTGAGAATCTTTCTGTTCTGAGGAAGAATTCTTTACTTCTGTTGGTTGAAGAGGCTTAACCAACGACTCCTCTTTTGATTGCTTCTCGAAAGGCATCTCGCGAGATTTTTTGAAAGCCCTGCCCTCTATGAACTTTACATCTCGTCGTACTACTACCTTCCTGCTCCCTGGAAGATAGATCCTGTATGCCTTAACGTTCTCGCTATACCCCACTAGATATCCCTTTTCTGCAGTCTGATCTAGGTTCTTCCTCTTTTCTTCAGGTATGCGGCAATATGCTAAACTTCCAAATATCCTGAAATGACTGACTTTAGGTGTCTTCCCAGTGAAGACTTTCTCTGGAGTAATCTTGCCCAATGCCCGATGAGGAGTCCTATTTTGAACATAGACTGCTGTGTTGCATGCTTCCGCCCACAGGAATTTTGGCATATCCTGATCATACATCATGGCCCTAGCTGCTTCTACAATAGTCCTGTGCTTTCTTTCTGCTATCCCATTCTGCTTCGGATTGTAGGGAGTTGTCCACTCTCTTCTGATGCCCTCCTTAGCGCAAAAATTAGTGAAGTCCTTATGAACATATTCTCCACCATTATCTGAGCGGAAAACTTATAATTTCTTCCCAGTCAGATTCTCCACCAGAGCCTTGAACTCCTTGAATTGACAGAAAACTGCATCCTTGGCTTTTAGAAAATGAATCCAAGTTTTCCTTGAGTGGTCATCAATGAAGGTAAGGAAATGCGCGGCACCACTGAGAGCTTTGACGGACATAGGTCTGCAGATCTCTGACTGTATCAATCCTAGTACACTCTTGGCCTTGTGTTTGCTCCTAGGAAATGCTGCCTTGGCATACTTTCCTAGAGCACATCCCCCGCATACATCATCTCGTTCTGTACTTAGATCCGGAACTCCTGTTACAGTGCTCCTGAGAATTCTTAGAGCAACATGGTGCAGGTGACCCATTTTTCTGTGCCATAGTTCATCAAGTCCTTGTCTCCATGACTGCCTATTAGTGCCATTGGTGATTCTAGTTGTATCTATACAATCGATTACTTTTGATCCCGATCTGCACTTTCTTTTTCCAACTCGGGTGTTTGACGTATACCTTCTCCTTGATGAAGTAGATGTCATAGCCCTTGCCTTGTAGTTGTGACATGGAAAGTTAGTTCACCCCCAATCCTGGTACATGCAACACATTTGTTGCACAAAACTGTTCTCCCGATTCTGTCTGAAAGACTATGGTACCCTTCCCTACTGGAGTACACTTTGCCTTGTTCCCCATGGTGATCTGAAAGTTCATCTTGGCTTCTCGATATTCTGAGAAACACTCCCTGATTACCATCATATGCCATGAGGCTCCGCTGTCTATATACCATACTTCTGATGATGCAACACTAGTCATACACACCACTTCCTCTTCTAGCCTAGAAGTTAACATAGAGAAATCAAAATCTCTTTCTCTTGTGCAATTTTCTTAAAATCTGTGTGAATCCCCTGATGTGGATGCATTGTGGTCTTGACCCATAACTGATTTTCCCTTCCTGTCTTTGATTACTCACTCCGATACCATTTGAAAATTCTATCACTGCAGCAATTGATTTATTTTTCCTACTTATTCCACAATAAGTTATTTATGAAATTACTCCAATAAACATTAAAATAAATACTGCTGCAGATATTACATCGTAATACAGAAACAAACATATGCACAAGAATCAACACATTGACACACAACAGTCCGCGGAAAAACTCAATGTAGGAAAATTGGTGCAGCAAAGGAGGTTTTTATTATTCAGCAATTCTTCAATACTACAGGGTGCCAAACTGGCTTACCCACAGAAATATTTTTTTTTTCCAGCTCTTCTCCCAATCCCAGCCTCAGCCTGGCTGACCTCTGCATGGCTCTTAGATCCTCTGCGTCAGCCCTGGGCCTCTCTGCATCACCCACACAGGCCCAGTTAGTGATTGCGCAGTCTCCTGCTGCCTCTACGTCTGCCTGAAATGCCCTTCATCTGCCTCTCCTGCCTTAGCGCTGATCTCTAGTGGCTGACCTTGTCTCTCTGTTCTGTACTTGCTGCCTGCTGACTGCTCACCAGACCACTAGTTCAATTTCTCAGCTAACCCCGCTCCAGAAATTGAACTGATTGGTCTCCCTCAGTGTGTTCTCCAAGTGACCCTCAAGCCTCTTCTTATACTTTTCTCATTAACAAATCAACAACCGAGATTAAGTCCTTAATCAACGACTAAGATTAGATCTGACTCGATCCATGACTTTTGGACCATTCTAACACAATTTTATATTAATTCACATTAATATTTTATTTTCCCTAAGTTTAGATTTAGGAACTTCATTAAAAATATTAATTATTTTAATATCTCCCATACTGTTTAGAATCTGTTAAAACCTTTTCTGGCTATTAGAGATCTCATGTGCCTTAGCCTCTCCACCAATTTTCGTTGCTAGAGCACATCCGATGCTACTCAAATCAACACTTAACGAAGAAGGAATTCATGACATCGAAGGAAGGAGCTCTTCAAGTAGCTGGTTGTTTCAAGATCTCCACATGAGGAGCTGCGATAGGTCCCTGGTTAAGAGGGAACCTAAAAAGAAGATTCTTACTTGGATGAAACTTGGAAAATTCCTAAGCATGGAGTACATTCTTTGTGATAGAAATGAGTACATTCCTTTAATGGAATATGTCCTCCTGGTTTGATAAGGAGGGATAGCCATGTCGTTCTGGTCTTCACTTGAGAAGACAAAATGGAGGATTGTGTAATCATTTGGCATCTGATACTCTTAGGGGATGAGATAGGGCATCCCATGAAAGAGTAGTCGTGGGGGATCGATATTCTTTGTGGGACTGGGGAGTCTAAGAAAAGAATAGTCCTCATGGAGCATTTCCTGAGAGAACCTAGGTGGGGTATGTTCTAGGAGAGACAATGATGAGTGTGTCTATAAATCATTGGTCTCACCAGCATTGTGCTGTGATCTTGTGGAGAGATGGAGTTTTTAGTCAAGGCCTTGCTATATAACAATGTTGATTGATATGATGCTATACAAATGAGTTACAAATCCGTATTTTTCTTATCAGAGATTCTCTAGATTGAGAAAGTCCAAGTACTATTATGAATACCTCCCTAGTTAAGAGGGAGTGTTGAAAAGTGTAACTAGGTTCGGTCTTCATAATGACATGTAATTATGATTTTATGTAATGAGATGTAAATAAGAAAAATAAAATTATTTTATTGACTTGCTTCATGGGTTTCATGAGCAAGGGATTTTATATTTGAGTCAAGACTCCCATTGAGAGTCTTTAGGATTTATTTGTCATCTAGTCATAAAATGTTAGAGTCATTGTCATGTAATGAAGTCATGTTACACTTTGTAAAAAGTCAATATTGTCTATGTAAAGTATCCTCCAAGAACCTGTCATCTATCCTCTTCAAGTCGGCCTATAAACGATGAAGGAACTCTCTAGATGAAGTCGGCCTAACTCCAGTTGTCAAGTCGGCCTAAAGATCATGTGAAGTGGTGTATAATTAGCCTAACTCAGCCTCCATTCTAAGCAACTCGATCTGAATTCGGTCTAGAAAGAAGTGCGAAGAAAGGGTGGAAAGGAATGTGAAGGAGGAGCTGTGAAGAAAAGTACGAAGTTTCTTTTGGGAGACTATCTTTTGGGTATAGTGAAGTTTCTTCTGGGTAGTGCGAAGTTAGGGCAACAAAGTTTCCTCTGGCCAAGTAAAAGAAGAGGTTTCTTCTGGGGCAACGAGAGAAGGATTCTTCTGAGAGGTCGAAGTAAAGATCTAGAGATCGAGTTTCTCTAGAGGAAACCAGTGAGACCTAGAGAATGAGATTCTCCAGGGAAAGCCGAGAAAGAGAAGTAAGAAGGATTTAAATCGAGTTTCTCTAGAAGGAGCCGAGGAGAGCAGTTCTAGATCAAGAAGAAAGGCGAAGGAAGGAAGAGGTAGAGCATTAAGGTTAGTGACAAGATTATTGGGAGGATTCTAGAGTCAAGGGTCTGTGTCATGGTCTTGGTACTTATCAATTGAAGATCTAGAAGAAGAATTTTGATCGGGTTTTCCTCTCAAGAGGTGAGAGGTTTTGGCCCTAGCTGGAGAAGGCTACATATTGTGTCACTTGTCTTTTATTATGCAATTAATATTGGTAATTGTCTTGATGAAAGAACACATTAATAAGCTGACAAACAAAAGACTATAAGTAAAAGTGCATCACAAGCAATTATCAAGTAGAGAAATTGTTATCTTTGAATGCCCGAGATTTCTCAACACACGAGGATATTCCCCAGGGAAGTTTAATTCCCTTGCGAAAAAATGCAACTTTACATGGATGAAGCAAAGATTTGGCTGCTATCAATAAATCTTCTGTAGTGATCTTAGTTCTTCCATCACACATAATACTAAGAGATGCAATGTTAAGTGAGTTGGCTAGCTGAGCTCCAACCATTCCTTCCATTATGATGGCCACAACATTGTAATCAATATCATCTGCCATAGGTTTGTTTCGTGCATGGATCTTGAGAATCTCAATTCGACCAATAAGCCCGGGCTTAAGAATATAGATTTTCGTATTAAACCATCTAGGTTGTGTTGTCGCCTCGCTTGCACACCTAAGTGTGGGAAAAATACTCAACCCCAAAAGGTGTGTTCTTGGTGGCAAACTCAGAGATGTGGCTGTCCCTAATCCCAACTCTCTCCATTAAAGCTCTCTCCTAGTTAAGCTGGGGGGGTGGTCCTTAAAAGTGATTAGTAAAGTGAAATGTGAGGTTCTAGGAGACTAAGGTTAGTGGAACTACTTCTCAAATGTAACTTGATTCAAGATATAAGCTAGTATATAAATGGATGAGCAATATAAAAGATAGATTCAATAATGATTCACGTGACATTCAAAAAATAGAGAATATAAACCAGTGCCTTGTAAATAATTTCTTAAATAGAGATAATAAGTACTTGCTCAAATAGAAATTCAAAGCACAATGATAAGTAGCCCTACAAAAGCAATGTTAGAATAAAATATGCACAAATAAAATATCACTTGCAAATGTAAATGGAAATTGTACTTGTGAAGGAAATGCTTCAAGTAGAAGTACATAATGACATCAAATAACCATGAGCCAATCAAACATCAAAATGACAAGTACTTTAGATAGCAATATTGGCCATGCACGGGTGTCTTTGGGCACGGGAGCAATTTTTTGGGTGGGAGCGGTCGCTCCTTGTCATTAAAAATTGCTCTGGGAGCGATCGCTCCTTGTCATTAAACATCGCTCTGGGAGCTATTGCTCTCGGAAAACTAGGTAGCAATTTTTTTTTGCGGGAGGGCACTCTTGAAAATCGCTCCAAAATGAGAGCGATTTAGGAGCACGCTTCCTGAGCGCTTTTGTTCAAAGCATGCCTAGGAGCGGGTGCAAGGGGGGGCCTACTTCCCCGCAGCCTTGATAATGCTAGAAATGTTTGTAAAAAATATGTTATAAAGGGCTAATTCATGGGTATTACTTTTCACGTTTAGAAGTAATTTAATTGTGGTCATTTCCTTCTTATAACTTTGTAATATTCCTACTTAGGGAATACAGTGATAAACAAAGCAAAAGTAAACATGCACACACAAAAACTCAGATACATAAGTGAACACCCATAAAATCTCCAGAAACGTCATCCAACTGAGTCATTTTATTATGTGAAGCAGTAGTACAATAGGGGTATGTTAGGAGTGCACATGGGCTTGCCAAAAAGGCAAGATAGACAAGCCCCAGGTAGGAAAATACAATGCCCAGATGTGAAAATAAATTGCTCCAACTATGCTCTGCACTGCCCTAGGAAAACTGCTCTGTTTGCTAGAAAGAACCTGCTGAAAGACCCTCCTCTAGTGCTCATAAAATTCTGGGAAATTAACCCCAGGCTCCTCTCCAAAAACCCACCAAAACACAGAAAAGGTTTGGTCTGGTTCTGACCCCTGAAATTGACTCCCAAATACCACAACCTCCACAACTAGCTGGAAAATACGGCCCTCCTAGCAAATTTCTGTTGCAACCCTCCAAATGGTGCTAAAATGTTGGGCTTTACTCCCTCGGATGTCTTCCTCAATTCCCTTGCTCACCCTAGCTCCACAAGCCAACTCCTCAACTCCAACACGTGCCTAGAAAATGCCCTCTGCGCAGGTCCACGTGGTCCACCAGAATGCCATGCTGAAGCAACAAGGGTCCCTTAGGAGATTATGAGGTTCTTGCCGCAAAATCTCCAATAAAATATGGTGAAATGCTCCCCTGGAATCCTCCACGAAGTTGCTGCTCTTGCTGATTTCACAAATGCAACTCTACTCCTTCCCATGCCCAAAAAGCAGCAATGAAGCCCCACGAAATCCCTGTGACAATGTTGGACAACCTCTCAATGGATAAGACTTCCCTCTTTGGGCTACCACTCGAAGTCCACTGAAGCAAGGGGTGAGAAACTCGCTTGAGAATCTTGGGTGCTGACTCGGCTAAACAGCTCAAGCATGCTAGGTGCAAGTAATTGTCAAATGTCCACCTAGCAATTTCGTCCTCCTTCCCTTAGCAATTCGAATTTCTTCCCAAGGGGGTGCGTATTTCATGAGGAGTGGCCCGCACGTTCCACTAGCCAAATAATTTTGGCCTCCCCTTCTCCCAAGTATCATTTCCAAAGCTCCTTGCCCCCCTAAAATAGTGAAAATTGCAAAATTTTGAATCTTCCTTTGGCAAATAAAATTATTTTAGGAGGGGACTTTACAAACTTTGTGTTTATAACTTTATTGTTAATCTTGTACCATCCATCTTAGTTAGAGACTGCTCCAAACTTACATTTTCCATTGATAGGCACACCCTGATGCATGTTTTAGAGGTTCTCCTTCATTAGTTTTCCTCCAGGTAATTTCTGCATTTTTGGACAACAAACCAAGGAAGAAATAGCTTTTTTATCCCAGCTCTTTTTCATCCTTATCTCATAACAAAACCACCCTCTGAGTTTGATGCTCTGGACTCCATCTAACCCTAATTTGAATAGGCATTAGTCTTTGTCTACCCATCCATCTCTTCTAATAGTTAACAATAGACTTACTTAGGGATACTTCCCTTCTGCCAGAGGAGAGCCGGTCTAAAGTGAGAGAGAGCTACTTTGGTGACAATGGGTAGCCCCTCTTAGTTCATCCATGGTCTTGTGTTTTACAATATTATCATGAGAAGTGAGAGTTTGGTGGCAACACATGGAAATGAGAATTTCACTTAAAAAGTTAATATACACTTTTGAAAAAATGAGGGCCATTGTATTACATTTAAAATGTGTAAGGTGTCTTCTCTATTAAGCTGAGGCCAGTTTTCTTCTTATAGAGATTATAGCCTTGGTTTGCTTTGACTTAAGATACAGTCAATAACAATTTCAGGTCAGTTGCTGAGTCAGCAGAGAGGCTTTAGAAGCTTCTTTTTTCAGTATTTTTATTTATCTTCTCTTTTATAATACCTTACGGAGTGTCAAAATTTGCTTGTGTGTTTATTTTGTAATTGGCTAGGAAGAGTTCCATTCTGCAAAGGTGGTAACATGTTTCTCCCATTTTTATCTGTCTTATGAAAGGATAGAAGGCTCAATAACAATAATCTCACTGGCACAATTCCCATGTCTCTGACAACTGTTGATACGCTTCAAGTTCTGTAAGTTTTCAAGACCATTAACTCTTATAAATAAATCGCAATCAAAATTTTATTTTTGCATGGTGTTTATGATGTTATTTGTTCTATGCTAAGGTTCACTTATTTCTCTCTCTGATGATGCAGTGATCTCTCAACCAACAATCTGACAGGGTCGGTTCCATTCAATGGATCCTTTTCTCTGTTTACTCCCATAAGGTGATGCCTTGTAATTTGGCACATCAGTACTCATGACATTGAATGAATAATTTAAGAAGCAATGAATCCAGGGCATATAAATGTCAACTGATTGCTGGTCTAATGGTTTCCATCGGATGTAATGTGTCACAGTCTATGCAACATGGAGAAATAGGATATGTTGCTCTGAATGCTTGCCCTAGTATATAATCAAACTTTTTTTGTCTTTGGATTTAAAGTGGATCAATAATGACTGAATGCCATTATACTGATGCAGTTTTCAAAACAATAGTCAGCTTTGTGGGCCAGCAGTGAATCGTCAATGTCCGGGGGCGCCTCCATTTTCTCCCCCACCCCCATTTGCACAACCCCCAACAGAAAGACCTAAAAGTATGCGTTTATGTGGATTTCCAATATCTTGAATGACAATATGGCACAGAAGGTTCATGAGTTACTACTTGGATGTACTTATTGAGATTTAGGTATCTTTGTTAAACTTATATAGTATTCCTGTTTTTTCTCTTCTCAGGAAGGAAATCATTTACAGCAGCGCTATTTGGTGGGGTAGCAGCAGGTGCTGCACTTTTATTTGCGATTTTTGCCATTGTCTTTCAATTGTTGCGGCGCAAGAAGCCACATGAATCTTATTTTGATGTGCCAGGTAAACCATTCAGTTTGGATAGGAATACGTGTTTGAATAGGTCTTTATGTTACTTGATTTGAGAGGTTAGAATTCTACAGCCAGTCATGGATAGCTTATGATTGGGTAATATCTTTTTCAGCTGAAGAGGATCCAGAGGTTCACTTAGGGCAGCTTAAAAGGTTCTCATTACGGGAATTACAGGTTGCCACTGATGGGTTTAGCCAAAAGAACATACTAGGGAAAGGTGCTTTTGGGAAGGTATACAAAGGGCGCCTTGCTGATGGTTCTTTGGTGGCTGTGAAACGCTTGAAGGATGAGCGTAGTTCAGCTGGAGAGTTGCAGTTTCAAACAGAGGTGGAGATGATCAGTATGGCAGTACACAGGAACCTCCTCCGGCTTCGTGGGTTCTGTATGTCACCAACTGAACGTCTACTCGTTTATCCTTACATGTCTAACGGGAGTGTTGCATCTTGTCTACGAGGTGCGGTATTTCTGATACAATGCTTTCCCTCCTATTTTCTAAACATAGCAAACAAACATCTGCATTTTAAGAAGTATATTAGTTACTCTATCAAGTTTAAATAAATTTGGCTTTATTTGTGAGATGTTTGGAATCTGGATCCTTAGGAATGGTCATTGGAAACTCATTGTTGTAGGAGTTGTTGAAGAATCTAGGGCAAAGTAGTGTAGTGTGATTCTTCGTTACTTGATAACAATTTGTGAAGTCTTTTTACTTTTCTTGTTAGCTTATTCTTCTTCTTATTAGTGCATATGTGTGTACTTCATCAACATGCTACCAAAACATAAAAACAAGAACACAAGATGTTGTCTCTCTGCCAGCGCCAAAACCTCTCTTCTCTTGAGAGGAAAATCCTTTAGTGAATTTCTTTTATTGAAACTTCTATTGATCAATGCCAAACCCTTGACCCCTGACTAATAGATCCTCCGAGCACAAGTCAAGTTTTTACTCCTTTCTGCACCATATACCTCGGCACTTCTTCCGGCACTTTGTCTTCTAGCACTTCGTCTTCCAATTAGAGTCCTTTTACCTTTAGAGGGATAGGCGCCTTTGCTAGGCTTGGGAGTCCTTGTAGGTTTGATCTCTCATCCAAACAATGAACTGTTCACTAGCTGCTGTTATGGCTGAGACATACCCTTACTGCACCTCGCATGTGTGACTGTTTCTAGCCCTAGAAACAGTCCTTTATACTTCGGTCTCCTTCTTTCTTACTTTGCTTGATGTCCTTCTTCCACGCTGGAGTAGGACGCCTTTATGGGTCTAGTTTTAGCACCAAACAAACAGAAATATCTAACTGTGATCTTACTGCTGTTAAGCTGCAGACTGTTCTTTATTCCCTCACACATGTGACTGTGTATACCCTAGAAACAGTCCCTTACTCTTCGCTGTTCCTCCTCTTCTCTTCGCTGCCCTAGTAGCCCCTTTACCTTAGCTTCCTTCGACCTTCTTGTTCTCTTTCTCTTGCAGATTTCAGAGCACAATTGATCCGTTGTCTTTGGAGTGGACAGCCTCTATAAATAGAGGACTGTCCCTCCATTTAAGCTGACCTGACTGACTGCATTTAGGCTGACTTGGCCAACTTTGAGGGCAGTTTGGTGGCCGACTTGTTGAGCAGACTTCGGATAGTTTTCATGGTATTGTAGCATGCTTGAAGGAGCTTGTTAAAGGTGCCATTGCCTAGGAGTAGACTTGACTTTGCTTGGAGGTTTCACTTTGACTTTAATATATATTTATACATAGTGTAACGTGCCCTTAAGGCCTTCAATTATTTTTCGACTATTTGACTCACCTATAGTACTTTGACATTTGCTAGACCTACTACAATAAGCAAGAAACTCATTGTCATATATTATAAAAATAATATATCTTTTCTTGAATAAATACAAATATCAAAAGTACATTTATGAAGACTGAACCTAGTTACACTTCCTTCAACACTCCCTCTTAACTAGGGAAGTATTCATACAACATTACAAGGTGTTTGGCTATTATCAATCTTGAAGAATTCACATAAGAGAAACCGGATTTGCAATCCATCTGTTATAGCATCATATTTATCAGCATTGTCATAGTGCAAGGCCTTGACTAACAACTCCATCTCTTTACGAGACCATGAGCTAAAATGCTAGCGAGACCAATGATTTATAGACACCTTCATCATTGTCTGTCAAGGTACATACCCACCTGGGTGTTCTCCGAGTATGACCTTCTAGGAATATTCTTTTCTTGGGTTCCTAGCCCTCAAAGAATATCGGTCCTCTTGCCTACTCTTATCTTGGATGCCCTACACATCCTCAAAGAGTATCGGATGCCAAATGATTACCTAATCCTCTCATTCTCTCTTCCCAAGTGAAGACAAGAATGTTGTGTCTATCTTGTGTCTACATTTCCATTCATGGCCCTCATCTAGAATTACGGTTGTTAGTCCTGGTCTAGTGCATGACCAATGAAATGAAAAACACAATTGTCACTCCTTTGTAATTAGGGTGATCTAAGACCTCCCTCTTGATCAAGGACTTGTTAGAGCTCCCTCTTAATTGGGGACTTTTTCCTTCATCAGCAGCGTCTTCTTCGTGGATCCTTCAACTGCTTGATCTCCTTCCTTTCTTGATGTCATGAAGTGTTTGTTCGAACTTCTTCTAAGTAGGGCACCATCCATCGATCACTTTCCTTCTTGGTTTGTCATGTCATTGCTTCGTGGAAAGTGACTATTAGGTTTTTCTTGTCATTTTGGCTACTCTTTTATCATCTTGTCCATGCTTTAGAATACTCTTCTCATGGATGCTTCATTGTACTTACTTGATTACATGTTTTGACCTAGTAGCTCATCGTGACTTCATCCTGATATTGCTTCAACATTGCCTTTTCTTTTGTTGGATTGCTTCTTTATCACAACATCTCCGTAGAGTAGAATCAATTATCTGCACCTTTATATCTCCAAGGCCTTCATAGGTGTCGAGGGTCCTTTCTTCCTTTATCAGAGTTATCCTGCCTTCTTTCGGGAGATATCTTTGAAGGCATTTTGTCAGATAGTGATTCTTGGTGATCATGGTGTTCTTCACATGCTTCATCTCTTTTTTCATTTGCTTCTTCTTGGATAGATAGGTCAACCATCTAATGCTTCTTGTGAGAGCTTTCCTTCGTTGCTTTCTTTTTGTACTTGTTAGCATTTCTTCTTGCTTCATAGTCGACAATCTTATGCTTCTTATGTGAGCATATTCTTTTGTTGACCTTCATTGCATTGTGGTACATGCCTTCGAGCATATTCTTGGTGAAAGAGATTCTTTCATGCTTGATCATGTTATAGAAATATACCCATGACTCAATAATATACAAATGATAACATGACTTAAACTTTGATGCATACATACCTCATCTTGATTCTCCTTTGATCATCCTTTAGTGTGGCCCTTCTTGCTTCATCTTATCTTGCCTGCATATCATTCTTTTCTTGAAACCCATGAATGGGATTCCCAATGAGACATTTGCTTTGGTCCATGAACCTTCTTTTGAAGATTCCTATTGATTTGTGGTAGCATCGGATGTGCTCTAGCCATGAAAATTGGTGGAGAGGCTAGAACATAAGATTTCCAAGACCCAGAAATGGTTTGGGGAAATTCCACCCGGTTGGAGAGATTAAAATAATTAATATTTTTAATGGGGCTCCTAAGTCTAAACTTAGAAAAATTAAAATATTAATGGGTATAAACATAAAATTGGGAGAGAATGTTCTAAATGACATGGATAAAGCCAAATCTAATCTTAGCCATTGATTAGGAACTTAATCTCGGCCATTGAAGATTCAACAGGGAAAGTATAATAGGAGGCTTGAGGGTCAATTGGAGATACACCAAATTGATCAGTTAGTTCGGTTTTCTAGAGCAGGGTTTGTTGAGAGAATCGAACGAGTGATTTGTTGCAGGGAGGGGTAGTTCGACACTAGGTCGAGAATACATAGCAGAGAGGCAAAGATAGTGCCAGAGAGAGCGCAGAGCCTGGGAAGGCTGACACAGAGGTTGAGGAGGCCAATGTGGGTGACGTAGAGGGCTGACGCAGAGAGCCAAGAGGTTGACATAGAGGCATCAGTAGCTGCGCAGAGGCTAGCAGAGCTGACGTAGGGCCAGGAGGCAACGCTGAAGATTTTCGTGGGACAGACTGGAGCTAGGAAGGGTGACGCAATCCCTAGCAAAGTGACGCAGAGCAGTGGTGAATCTTGGAGCAACTTTCTCTGTCCAACTAAGGAGTAGCCATAGTTGCTGTGGGATCGATCATCCGATAACTAGCTGGAATATTTGTCTTCGAGGAAAGGTACTACTGCTGAGGGCATTCTCTGTTGGGTGAGCCATTTCTGGCACCCTAGTTGTATTCAGAAACTACATAATAATAAAACCCTCATATCTGCTGCACCGGTTTTCCTGCATTGGGTTTTTCTAGGGATGATTGTCCAAAAATAACGGTCCCTTGTGTGACTGTACCAGTTATTTCAGTTGCTGATCTGTATATGTGTTAAGGCTGCATTTGTGTTTATTTTCGTTATTTATATTTATAAATAACTTGTTAATGAAAGGAACAAGTAGGAGAAAATAAACCAGATAATGCAGTAGGTATTTTTGACGTGTCAGACTTAGAAATTCAACAATTCCATTATAGGATCTTAAAGATCCTTTCCTTGCAAATGTTTCCTGTCTTTTGATGATGTAGGTCTTATAAGATTCTTATTATGATCAATTTTCTTTCATCATGTATGAGGTCCTATACTAGGTATGCTTTTTCTACATGAATATCTTGAGCTATATTTGTCATGCTCTTATATTCTAGAAGGTATTTCTATTTATGCATTTTTGTTCTTATCATAAATGCTACATCTACATGAGTATCTAGAACTCTAAGTACATCATGCTACTAGATTCTAGAGGATGTTTCTACTAATGCAATTTGAATTTATTCCTACATGCTCCTATCCTACTCAAAACTTTGAAAGAAGTCTAGAAGTAAAGAGTTTGACCTAGTCACAGTAGAGGTTCAAAGGATCTTCCTTCTTTTGCTTCTTTCCTTCTTCTTTCATCTCTTGAGTTATGTGAGCTTCTTCCCTCTTTCTTTTTGTTATTGTTGTCCTTCTTAAGCTTAGGACAATCCCTTTTGTAGTGTCCATATTTTTGGCATCCAAAACATTGGATCTTGGACATGTCTTTGTTGTTTGTTCTTCGTGGACCAAACTTGCAAATTTACCCTTTCTTTTGGCCATGGTAGCAAATGCTTGCTCCTTTGATCCCACATCTTCTTTTGCCTTAAGTCTGGTTTCCTCTGTTTTGCATAGAGACCACATTTCACTGAGAGTGGTTGCTTCCTTTTTGGCATATATGCTAGATGTGAAGTTTCCCCACTCCTCAGGTAGAGCATTGAGTACTACAGTTGTCATCTCTCTGCCAGACATGACTTCCCCAAGCTCTTGAAGTTGATGTCTCATTTTAGAGATTTTCATGAAGTAGGGAGCTACTCCTTCCTTTGTTATCTTCATCTTGTATAATTCATTCCTTAGAGATATTACTTCTCCGGTTGTAGATACTGAGAATAGCTCTACTAGCTTATCATAGATTTCTTTTGATGTCTCAAACTTGGAGACATAGGGAATGAGAGAGTCTTTGATTGATTCTATCAGAATCCTTTGAGCTCTTGCCTCATCCTTTTTGTACTTGGCTAAGGCTTGAGTCTGTTCCTTAGCAGGTGTCAGGGATAGTGATATTCCCTTTGAAATGCTCTAGGAGTTCATTCTCCTTGAGTAGTAGATCAGTCCTCTTCTTCCATCCGAGAAAATTATTGGAACCTACCAATTTATTGCTTTCCTTGCAAAAATACATTGATGTATATTCAAAAGGGGACATGTACTTACTTGATAGATTTTGAGATGTAATGGATTTGCTTCCTCCTTGAAGGCTTGATGTCTTGTCTTCCCTAGATCTTGATGTTCTTCAAGTTGCCTTCTTCAAGTGGACTTGCTTGGTGATGAGGTTTGTTTGAAGACTTGTAGCTTGATGTAGGTCCTCCTTCAATCTGCTCTTCTTTGTGGGTGCCTTTATATAAGGCTTTTCTTCTAGCTTTGTAGACCTCCTTGGTGAAGGATGCACTGTAGACCCTTCTTGACCTTGAAGTGATTGAGACTTCTAGGCTTGATGCTTTAATCTTGTAGATGCTTCTCCTTGATGAGTGTTCTTGAGTTGCCCTTTCCTTGATGTGTCACCTTAGCTCTGATACCATGTTGAAGAATCTAGGGCAAAGTAGTGTAGTGTGATTCTTCATTACTTGATAACAATTTGTGAAGTCTTTTTACTTTTCTTGTTAGCTTATTCTTCTTCTTCTTATTAGTGCATATGTGTGTACTTCATCAAACTGCTCCAAAAACATAAAAACAAGAACACAAGATGTTGGCTCTCTGCCAGGGCCAAAACCTCTCTTCTCTTGAGAGGAAAACCCTTTAGTGAATTTCTCTTATTGAAGCTTCTATTAATCAATGCCAAACCCTAGACCCATGACTAAGAGATCCTCCAAGCACAAGTCAAGTCTTTACTCCTTTCTGCACCATATACCTCGGCACTTCTTCCGGGGCTTCTCCCGGCACATTGTCTTCTAGCACTTCGTCTTCCAATTAGAGTCCTTTTACCTTTAGAGAGATAGGCTCCTTCACTAGGCTTGGGAGTCCTTGTAGGCTTGATCTCTCATCCAAACAATGAACTGTTCACTAGCTGCTGTTATAGCTGAGGCATACCCTTACTGCACCTCGCATGTGTGACTGTTTCTAGCCCTAGAAACAGTCCTTTATACTTCGGTCTCCTTCTTTCTTACTTTGCTTGATGTCCTTCTTCCACACTAGAGTAGGAGGCCTTTATGGGCCTAGTTTTAGCACCAAACAAACAGAGATATCCAACTGTGATCTTACTGCTGTTATAGCCGCAGACTATTCTTTATTCCTTCGCACGTTTGACTGTGTATACCCTAGAAACAGTCCCTTACTCTTTGCTGTTCCTCCTCTTCCCTTGACTGCCCTAGTAGCCCCTTTACCTTAGCTTCTTTCGACCTTCTTGTTCTCTTTCTCTTGCGGATTTCAGAGCACAATTGATGCATTGTCTTTGGAGTGGACAGCCTCTATAAATAGAGGACTGTCCCTCCATGTGAGCCGACTTGACTGACTGCATTTAGGCCTACTTGTCTTCTTAATTGTAGGCCGACTTTGAGGGCAGTTTGGTGGATGACTTGTGGAGCAGACTTCAGATAGTTTCCATGGTGTTGTAGCATGCTTGAAGGAGCTTGTTGAAGGTGCCATTGCCTAGGAGTAGACTTGACTTTGCTTGGAGGTTTCCCTTTGCAGTTTGGTGGACGACTTGTTGAGCAGACTTCAGATAGTTTCCATGGTGTTGTAGCATGCTTGAAGGAGCTTGTTGAAGGTGCCATTGCCTAGGAGTAGACTTGACTTTGCTTGGAGGTTTCCCTTTGACTTTAATATATATTTATGCATACTGTAACATGTCCTTAAGGCCTTCAATATTTTCTCTTGACTATTTGACTCACCTATAGCACTTTGACATGTGCTAGACCTACTACAATGAGCAAGAAACTCATTGTCATATATTATAAAAATAATATTTCTTTTCTTGAATAAGTACAAATATCAAAAGTACATTTATGAAGACCGAACCTAGTTACATTTCCTTCAATAGGAGTGACATGCATTGTAAAGAAGCCATGCACACATGGTGATGCTTACTTTGTGATTACCATTTAATCTGTTAGATTTGTTTTGTGTATATGATCATGGTTATGTTCAGAATATTAGTATTGGATTTACGATAGTTGCTTTTTATTCCATCCAGCTGCATTAAATCAATTTAAATATGCAATAATACAACACAAATTTTCGTTGTGCTCTAATAAAATATGCCATCTTCTGTCAAATGGAGAATGATTCGAATACTTACTGTATTATGTTTGTACACTTCAATCAATTTGATATTTCAGTGGTTTTATTGTGATCAAACTTTTTTTATTATTTTGTCTTTATGCCTGTTTGCAGTGTTTCTATGTTTAGCAATAAAATCTCTGGCTCCATTACCTTATGCTTGTTATTTTTACTGAATACTATTCAGGATTAGTTTGGATAACCACAAAATGTATATTCTTTTGTAGAACGACAGACAGATCAAGAACCACTAGATTGGCCTAAACGCAGGTGCATAGCACTGGGTTCAGCAAGAGGCCTTTCCTATCTACACGATCATTGTGATCCTAAGATTATTCACCGGGATGTGAAGGCTGCTAACATCCTATTGGATGATGTGTTTGAAGCTGTGGTGGGAGATTTTGGTTTAGCCAAACTTATGGATTACAAGGATACTCATGTGACTACAAATGTCTGTGGTACAATTGGACACATAGCACCGGAATACCTTTCTACTGGAAAGTCTTCAGAAAAGACTGATGTATTTGCATATGGGATTATGTTGCTGGAAATTATCACAGGACAGAGGGCATTTGACCTTGCACGATTAGCAAGTGATGATGATATCATGCTTCTTGACTGGGTTAGTATCCTTTGTTTGATTTTCTTCGAGTTTTATGTATTTACTAACTAGATGAGGCAATGGAGTTCTTTATTCTTTGTGAGCTAATAGAGTTGGCATTCAGCTGAATTATGGAAGGAATTACAGTAAAGCCTAAATGTCTCTTTGTCATTGCCAATTTTGTGTTTCTATTGGCTTGTATTACCAATTGAATTTTTGCATTTATTCCAACTCTTTGTGATTGCAACACGGTTGGAAAGGCAATGAGTTAACCATTGAAATCTTCCCTATTGGCTTTCACTGGCTGTGAATCTTATTACCTTTTAGTATGACTTTTTTAATTTATGTGTTCAATTTATTAGAAATGAATCATTCATTACTTCATAGGACAAACAGAGTTACAGTGGTCTAACAACAAGGAATTCCCTTCCAAAAAAAGTTCAGAAATGCTAATAGAAAGGGATACAACATCGAAGCCAGCTCCTCAACGCCTAAGCTAGGAGGATAGCTCCTCATGAAAAGTAGGTCATACTGTGAGGCGTTTAATTTTCTTTTTGTTCCATGTAGAGATTTGTTTAGCTTTTTCTTTTTTCCTTTTCTCATTTAGTTATATTGTGTCTCCATTTATCTTTATATTGGAAGCAGTAACAATAAAATATTATAATACAATGCCATTCATATAATAATAATGTAGGGTTGCAAATGACAAACCTGAATCCAACTGGTCAATCATACACCTAGTCTGGTAGATTAAAAGCAAAATTATGCCTGTGATGGGAAAAATGGTGCTATAATGGTCCGAAACCTCCTAAATTCTTATTTTTTTGGGATAAAATTAATGATGATATGGCTTGACACTAAATGTAAATAACATGGTATAATGATGTGCTATGATAGCATAGGATGCATGAAACAATTAATGACTAATGAAATGGAGATCAGCTACCTGGTTACCAACGGAGCTTGATCATATATGTCTTTATCTTCCCAAACATCTTCACTTGAGGCTTTGAGATTCGGGTATTTCAACCAAGGTTGCACGGAGCGGGAGCATTTTTGAGAGCATGAGCGTTGTTTTCCAAAAATTCTCAGGAGCGGAGCATCTCAAGAACGTCTCTCTCTCTCTCTCTCTATCTATATATATTGTATTGTATTGTATTTATATTAAAAAAACACCTAGAATGCCAAATTAGTTGCAGTATATATGAAAACATGTGTATTTGTACATCAATGAAGATAGAAATGGCAGCCAAAGTACATTAATGTTTAATCATTCAAGCATCAACCATTGAGAATATAGATTCTATCAATTACAAACAAACATACAAATATCTAAGCCATATAATAGAAAGTAGACCATTAATTTATGGAATGAAATAGGTTTTCTAGCATTTGTCAACAATAACATGACCAAATAATTATATTTGCAAAATCAGCCATCTACACATTGAGATATGACCAAAAGGTCCAAAACAATAGATTAAGCTAGTTGCTAAATACCTGTCTACAAAATAAGTGTTTACCAATTGTGAAATCACTTGTGTTCCCAATTGTTTTAGCTCTGGGGTAGCACCACCATGTGCGTTCCACCACTCTTTGATCAACAATGCCCCAACATCACTTATATTGGGATCCTCATCATCACTATCATCCTTTATTCTTTTCCTCGTCTATCCTTTGCCTGTACTTTGATTCTCTAGGAACATTGGTTGACACCACCCAATTTTGATGAAACTACCTAATTCAAGACTTAAAATATGGTAGAAAAAGGCTAACACGCCTGATCAATGATTTTGGTTTGAGTGAAGAGTAAATTTTTTCTAAGGCCATGCCAAAGGAGTGCAACAATCAACACCACCAACATTGGAGTACATATAGTGGTCTTGATTAAATGCCAGTCACATACCCTCATACGTGGGAGAATCCAATGAAATGCCGCAATCCCATTGATTTCGAAATCCTGAAAATTGTTAAGTCTGTTGAATTTTGAATGGGATAAGAAATTTTGTTTTCTCCATATCATGTCCAATGACATTGGAACCAATCTCAAACATCCTTTTACTTTAAGAATTTAACATTACCATTAGGGAGGGTCCATGGAGCACCTTGGGAGCATGCTTACTAGCTCTGGGACTGTCCTTGGGAGTGCCAAGTTACCAAATTGCCATAGAGTGTGCCCAAAAGTTTCAGAGCATTCTCCCACTTGGAGCATGATTCTAGGGTTAGAAGTAGGAGGAGGAGGCTGGCGGGGGACGGTTCATACAACCTTGATTTCAACATTCGTCTTCATTCTCATCTTTTAGACATCGAAACTTTGATTGGCTAAACCTAACAAAGGGAGCCTAATTGGGCATAACTGATGCCATATCTCTCTTGAGTTAGCCTAACCTCGAAGGATGCTGGGGTTGAAGAATGTATTTCTCTTTGTGTAATGTTCTTGGCTAAAATATGCTAGCACAACTTGCCAAAAAATATTAAATTTCTCTTTTAGAAATTTTGACAAACACTGTGTGCAAAATTTTCTTCGAACACTTTTTATGCTAATGAAAATAAACACTTACAACCAAGACATTCCAAGGCACAACCATAATTTTATTAAACTTAATTAGGGGGTTTGCATGCAAAATAACAATCTGGGAATTTGCAATATAACTCTGACAAAATAGCTTAATTAATTCAGCCCTTAGGAATGATGAACTTGACCCTCTGAAATAGAAACTCAATCCCAACAAGCAAACTTGGCCCAACAATAATTCAATTTTCTGGGTGATAGAATTGACCTCTCAGCGAGATAATTCGGCCCAGTAAACTTTGCCTCCAGCAGATGAAATCTTCCTCAGTAGATAAACTCAGACTCCTACCAACAATTTCAGTCTCAAGTAAGGAACTCGCCCTCCAGTTAATAAACTTGAGCCCAATAAAATAACTCAACCTCTATAATAGAAATTCGGCCTCAAATGGATTTGGCCTTGAGCAAATGATCACAGACTTCTGGCAAATGAACTTGATCTCCGACAAATTGTAATATCCGCCAATTTTGATTTTTCATTTGAGGGGATTAATGGAGTTTATTGGGGAGGTGCTAAGCATAGCCCAAGTTTGTCATTTGGGCATTGGAGGCATTTTTGGCTTATGGGACTTAGGAGAAATCGAAAATTATAGCTCTAGTGGAATGTGGGGGCCACAAGAGAAGGAAATTCGACCCAATGTAGCAATTCACACTAGTGAGAAGAGAAAGAGAAAGGAAGGGGTGCAAATTAATGGAAGGTGGGGACCACCAAGGGAGAGAGGACCAACAATTATAAATAGAGCTTGGAAGCCTCCATTTGGTGTCTTTGATCATTTGGCAATTTAACATTGGTTCTCTTGAGCTGCTTAGCCAAGACAATTGTGCTGTTCAGCACAAGGAATTTCCAAGCGGGAATTCCACCCTCATTTCGGAGAACTTTGAGTGTCTCCCTAGTGAGACAATTTAGGGAGCTCAATTTAGAGTTTCCATTGGGTGTATTTGCAAGTTATTTCAGCTGGTACATTTTTCTTCCAGGGTGCAGAAGTGGTTCAAATTGCTTGTGGGGAGATTAGTGAGGGAGGAGTAGAACACCAGAGGATTTGCAGGGGTTTTTCCCCTAATTTAGCCAGAGATTTTGTGGTGATTAGCAGGGCTGAGTTGAGAGAATTCTTGGGGCCAAAATTCTATGTTTCTGGAAATGCACAGGGGCTGCAGGAATAGAGGTTGAGGAGAGATAAGGTTGGAGATTGGAGGTATTCTTCAGGGGAGAATTTAGCCAAAGTTGGGAGAGATTTCCATTGGTGGATTTGGGCTTAATTCAACAATATTAGTTTTGTGGGGTGTTTTCTGGCCAAATTGGGCAATTTGCACTTGTTGGGGGTCACCCGGGGTCGGTGGATTGAGCCCAAATCCTTTATGGGTTTTTGTGGGTTTATTGAGAGGAGTCTATCTAATTTTATAGAATTTTCCGGGCGATATTTAGGCTTGAAATCCTAATTCTTATAGCAAGGCGAATTGCTAGTTTGCTGAGGAATTTGTACCATTTTGTGGATACAACTTTGGCTTGGAGATAGGCCAAACCTTTTCTGGGTATTTTCGAGTTTGAGTAAAGGAGCTTGCGATTGCAATTTTAGAGCATTCCAGGCATTATTTTGAGCAGGACAAACAGTTCCATTTAGCAGCTTGTAGTGGAGTTTCTGGGCAAGTTCGAAATATAGATTTGGGCCAATTCCAGTACATGATCCCACACATTCTAACTTGGGGTTTGCGTTGCTTGCTGTAGCAACCCCAGGTTCTATGGATTTCACCTCTTGTACTTGATTTTCCATGCATAACTAATAAAATGGCTCAAGAGTATTGTCCTGATTTTGGGGTTTTCTGATTTGTGCTCTTCAAATTGTTATTGTTGTATTTTAGTTCATGCTATTGAAAAATGTAACTAGGTTCGGTTATCATAAAATGTATTTGTCAATTTTTTATTATTATTGTTACAATGACTTATTAAAGCATGGGTTTCATGCTTGGGTCATCATTTTATTAGTCAAAGTCCCCAATGTGGACTTCTAGGATTAATAAAGATTTATTATAGTCATTGTATATTTTATGAGACCCTTCTTGGGATTTCGAATGATGTAAAAATAATTTTTTTTGAGTAAAAAATGAATTATGTAACCTCCACACCAAGTTGGCCTCAAGGAAGGCAATTCGACCTCATTGGAAGGCTATATATCCAGGGCAGTTCGACTTCATTTGGAGAATTTCACTCTCTCAAGTATAGTTTGATCTCTGAAATTGGACGCTGGAAAAATGTGAATTTGAAGGAAGGGGCTAAAAGGAGTGCGGGTTTGGTCAAGAGGGAAGGGAAGAAGAAAATCGAAGTTTTGGTGTCTCTCTCTCTCTCGTGTGGGCTGGTTTAGGAGATCAAAGTCTCCTTGTCAAGATCGTAGTTGTTGCTGATGCTGGAAAGTCGAAGTTGTTGATGTCGGAAGCTGCCAAGTCAAAGCTGCTGCTGATGCCGGAAGCTGCCAAGTCGAAGCTACTGCTGATGTCGGACGTTGCCAAGTCAAAGTTGCTGATGCCGGAAGTTGCCAAATCGAAGTTGCTAGGGTCGAAGTGCTGCTGCTACTAGGCCGAAGGTTGGATCGAAGAAGAAAAAGCTGGCTTGGTGTGGAGGAGGTCTTTGTCTCGGTTGAAGAGTCTCAAGGAAAACTATTGAAGGAAGAGATTTTGACTGGGTTTTCCCCGAGATAGGGGTTTTTCCTTGGCATAGTGCCTACATCTCGTGTCTTGTGTTTTTGTGATCTTCATGCACATATAATTTGGTAATTGCTTGATGAAAGATAATATAACAAATAAGTAAAAGAAGCCAACATAATTTACAAGTAATTATCAAGAAAGAGAAATCTAACCCTAATCCTACTAGCATTGATTTCTCAACATGGTATCAGAGCTAAGGTCAAAGAAGATTGAAGATCACTTCGTTAGCTTGAAGGAAATAATTACTCCCTCTATGATAAGAATGGGATTCAATATTGTAGGAAGCTGTATCAAAAAGATCTTCTACTACTTATTCAACAAAATCAAAAGTCAAGGGTTCTTGGCTACACTTACAGGTTCACTTAATACTGATAATGCATTAATTATTGACAGTGAAGCATCTCTAAGCATATGACAAGAAAGAGTAAACAACCTCACACCCTATCAAAGGAATCATCTTCTCATATAGTGGAATTGGGAGATAACAAAAGCTATTAGAGGCTTGGGATCAAGATCATTAAACTGGAGAATGGAGCTAAGATGAAGGAGGAGGAAAAAGGCAGTTTAAGGATCTATTGAAAGTAATCCAAGGAACCTCAAGAAGTTGATTAAAGGATCATATAAGGAGACCTTATAAGGAAAGAAGCTTAAGCCTTATTATATTCAAGGACAATGTCTAACACAATAAAGGAAAAGTGAAGAAGTCTTCAAAGAAATGAAGAAGTTTGAACGGCCAAGAAAGAAGGGACATGGATCAAGCAAACTTTGCCAAAGAAGTTTCACCAAAGAAGAACATGATGGAAGGACCTGAAGTCAAAGGCCTATTTGCTAGGAACTCTTAGGGACTCTATCCCTTGCATCCCTCAAGCTTGGAAGGAGCCCTTAGCAACTTCCAAAGATAATTATTTGTATTGTCTTTTATTTTTTGGTTTCCCTTACTTATCTAAGTTTGTTTATATTAAATACTAATAACATTTCTAGTCATATTTTTGTTTAGAAAAGACTTGATGAATACTCAAGGAACATGGAAGAAGGTTTCACAAGACAAAGCATTGGAATTACAAGGTTTGTTAAGAAACAAGAGGTATGTTTTGAATTACAAGTTTTGCTCTCTTCATATTCATTCTTGATAAACTATTACTAACATCTTTTTGTTTAGCTTTCTTGAATCTTAAAGATTCTTGATTGGGTGATTTATCATTAGATAAATCTACCCTCTTCATATCTTTGATTACTCTTGTGGAACCCTAGAAAGGTTCATTGTGAAAACCCTAACTTAGGGGTATGTTGATGATTATGTGTGAAACCCTAACCTACTTAGGATTATTGTTGAAAGAAAATGTTTGATGTTTTGATGAGTCATGTTTGGGGTTTTGGTATGGTTATGGAAACTCTAACTTGTTAGGGTTGAATGGTAATGTCTGAAATTCCGAACCTTTGAAGTATTGATAATTTAGGTTTTGCTATGTTTTGTATTAAAACCCTAAATCATTAGGGTTTGGTAGGATGTATAAACAAGACCCTTACAAAGTCTCAGAAATGATTTCCTTGGGATGTGTGTGTTTGTTCGATCAAACCCTAGTATGATCAAGTTTGTTATATGTTTATCTCTTATTGATATTTGTAGTTGGGTTTGGCTAACACGTGATATGCTTGTGCATGATGATGGAATCCTAGATATGTGAGTTGACCTAATTGTTGATGGTCATGGGTCCTAGGGTTTGGAACTATGCCCTAGTCAAAATTTGCTTATTTAGAATGATAATATTTGTGAATTCTAGGGTTTTGGAGTTAAACCTTAGTAAAAGTTCAAACCTCTGGTGTATGATGACAATATAATAATTTGAGATTTGTATGAGATTGTTGAAATTTGAGTTTCAGTGGTGATTGATATTTGATTGAGAAAATCTAGGGTTTGCAACAAACCCTAGTGGAAGCTAGTCATGTTGTTATTTTGAATTGAGTTATGATTGGTTTTGGTTGTTAAAAGCTCATGAAATCTAGGGTTTGTATGAAATCCTAGTAGGAAGTCTAACATATGAATTCTGAAAGTTGTTAGATACATTGTAGATTTATATTTGTTTGAATTGTTTCTAGGGTTTGCAATATGTTGTAGTAGGGTATGTCATACCTCTGGAAGAATCATTGAAACCCTAGATGTAATGAAGGTTGTTTTGAAATGCTCAAAGTCTTCATGATATATTCTAAGGTTTATGACAAAAACCCTAGCAAGAAGTTGAAGAGTGTATGTCTCTTGTTTGTAATTAAGTTTGGGTATCTGATGTATAAAGATGAATGCTTCCATTATGTGATTTTAATATGGTTAACTTCGTGCTTCTATAGATTTGGTTGTACTTGCTATCTAAGTTGTGCAAGTACAAAATCTTCAAAGATGGTGAAGATGTTTGTAAAGTAAGTTGATGTGATAAGCATGATGTGAATGGTGATGATCATGATAAATCTGATGAGAAGGATGGAAGCCATGAAAGATTCTCTTATGTCGTAAAAAAGAAATAGAACTCCCTAAATTAAGAGGGAGCTTGGTTGAGGTCTCCCTAGGTTGAGAGGGAGTTTGACTGAAAGAAATATCCCTAGATTGAGTGGGAGTTCATATGAAAGAAATCTCCCTAGATTAAGAGGGAGCACAGATGAAAGGAATCTCCCTAGTTGAGAGGGAGGTCATATCATAGTCATGATGGACACCTTGATAGAAGAAATTGGAGAATGTATTTTGAAGGGTTGCTGAGATAAGAAAAGCCAGATTGATTTGTGGAATATGTTGCTGCATAAGAAGTAGGAAATGAAGCTGTATGGTTGAGGAATCTTCTGTCAAGATTCATTGGAAAAGCTCTAATTCCTACTATGAAAAATTGAGAAGCAACATCAAGTTGTTTGGAAGACCCCAGAGGTTTGTATCTATGTACATTTGAAAGTTTGTTACTAATTGAGGTTGTGGTTGTACAGGTAAATCTCTCGAAAGTTTGATAGCATGTTTTCACATGCTTAAGTATTGTCGATTAGTTTGATTGGAGAGATTTGTTGCCGATTTCTTTGATTGGGGAGGATTTGTTACCGATTGAAATAATCGGGAAGTGGAGGCTTTGTGTGTGAGACATTGCCTGGGAGGACATCTGGCTGACACTTTGTGTTGATGTCTAGTTCCCGAAGTAGGGAGGGTGGCATTGGTCATGGAGCTATGACCTCGGATACACACCTAGATCCCTGGGTTGACGGTTAGTAAATAAGCCTGATGGTACTTAGAGAGGTTGAAAGCTTTAGTCCATCTTAGTCCCACTTGGATAGATTGCCTTGGTCAGGAATCTAGTCCATGGCATTGCGATGCCTAAACTATTGAGAGACCTTGGATAGATTACCCTGGTCAGGAATCTAGTCCATGGCTTTGTGGTGCCTAAATTCTTCATAGTTCATATAGTTTGAGATCTTCCGTGTGAATACCTCCCTAGTTAAGAGGGAGTGTAGAAAAATGTCATTAGGTTTGTTCTTCATAAAATGTATTTGTCAAAAGAATTTTTATTATTGTCACAATGACTTATTAAAGCATGGGTTTCATGCTTGGGTCATCATTTTATTAGTCAAAGTCCCCATTGTGGACTTCTAGGATTAATAAAGAGTTATTAGAGTCATTGTATATTTTATGAGACCCTTCTTGGGATTTTGAACGATGTAAAAATAATTATTTTTGGTAAAAAGTGAATTATGTAACCTCCACACCAAGTCAGCCTCAAGAAGATCAAGTCGGCCTCAAGGAAGGCAATTCGACCTCATTGGAAGGCTATATATAAAAGGCAATTCAACTTCAATTGGAGAATCTCACTCTCTCAAGCATAGTTCGATATCTGAAGCTGGAAAAATGCAAAATTGAAGCAAGGGGCTAAAAGGAGTGCGAGTTTGGTCAAGAAGGAAGGGAAGAAGAAAATCGAAGTTTTGGTGTGTGTGTGTGTGTCTCTCTCTCGTGTGGGCTAGTTTAGGAGATCGAAGTCTCCTTGTCAAGGTCGAAGCTGTTGCTGATGCCGGAAGCTGCGAAATCGAAGTTGCTGCTGATGCCGGAAGCTACCAAGTCGAAGCTGCTGCTGATGCCGGAAGCTGCCCAGTCGAAGTTGCTAGGGTCGAAGTGCTGCTGCTACTTAGGCCGAAGGTTGGATCAAACAAGAAGAGGCTGGCTTGGTGTGGAGGAGGTCTTTGTCTAAGTTGAAGAATCTCAAGGAAAACTATTGAAGGAAGAGATTTTGACTCGGTTTTCCCCTAGATATGGGTTTTTCCCTGGCATAGTGCCTACATCTTGTGTCTTGTGTTTTTGTGATCTTCATGCACATAATTTGGTAATTGCTTGATGAAAGATAATATAACAAATAAGTAAAAGAAGGCAACATAATTCACAGGTAATTATCATGAAAGAGAAATCTAACCCTAATCGTATTAGCACTGATTTCTCAACACATGCATTTGTTATTTGCTGTAAATTTCAATTTGGAATATTACAGTGGTATCAGAGTCATGATCTTGGTTAGCTGTGGGGTAGCCAACTAGATCATGTGAGATTTGGTCATGTATGTAGAGTGACGGGTTAAACCATAGACAACCCATGGCTCAAGGAAGATTCATTATGCAAGAATTCTGGGGTGGAATCCATTGGAATGATGAGAGATTAGCCCAGTTGAGGAAGGTAATGAACCAGATCCATCCTCATCCTTACAACAGAGACTAAAGGTGCGCAAACCGTGTGGGTGTAGCCATCTACACCATGTGGGGAAAGTCGACAGAATTAGGGCACCAAATCTCCTCAAAAGGAGCCAGGGCAGGGACAGTTAGAGGATGAGACCAGGGGGTGCTTCTGCTGGTGGAGGCCTGGCTTTAGATATCAGGAACCCGAGGAGGAGGTTGAGCATGATGCTGAGGGCACACAGGATGGTGAGGAGCACATCGATATACCCAGTGTGGTGTAGGAGTCACCATTGTTGGAGACCTCTTTGATAGCACCAATTGACACCTTGGGGGAGAGAGTAGAGCATACACCCATAGGGTCATCCATTGACAAGGTGCCAAGAG
Source organism: Pinus taeda (assembly GCA_000404065.3). NCBI lineage: Eukaryota > Viridiplantae > Streptophyta > Pinopsida > Pinales > Pinaceae > Pinus > Pinus taeda. Next base: position 24,007 of record APFE031538328.1, on the reverse strand, counting down.
ACACAGAGGTGTCCACCGTTGAGGAGGTGCCATTTGTTGTTGAGGTATCCATTGATGAAGTATTCGAGGTTGTGACCAAGTTTTCAGGTGATAGTAATGCACAACAGGTAGATGAGGTGTTGGGAGACATCACCACCATTGATGAGGAGCCGATAGGTATAAAGGCACCCAGATCTATGATAGAGTTGTCGGACGACAGTCACCTACAACTGACCAGTGAGGATGTTTTATATGATGGGTTGTCGATGGAGGAATAGTTGGAGGCTCAAGTTGAGGCCGTGATGGAGGAGGATGCACATCTGTCCTTTGGGCTAGACATTGACAAGGGGCAACACAGAGAGCATACGTTGGGATTCCAACACAGTTCGCTTCAGAGGCACTCTAATGGGGTCCACAACGTTTTTATCTCATCCTTATGCATTGGATGGAGAGAGGCGGATTTGTCTAGACAAATCATAGGGGATGACTAGGTCAACAGGGGTCAACGACTTGAGTTGAGTATGGCACAACGTCATCATAGAGGGCTTGTTTCGTACACAGGGGATTATACATTCGATCCCTCCTTTGGGATTGGATGGCGAGAGGTACTGAGCTGGTACCTGATGGAGCAGGTTAGGCGGTTGGGTACATCGATGGTCCTATTTCTACAGATGCCGTGGATTGCTAGGGGAGTACAAGGGTCAGATTATTGTTGGGATCTAGGTGGGATTCCCTATCACAACATGGGCTTGGTTAGGGATGTTATTAGCAATACGATGGATCCGGTGACCGAGTGCCCACACACTTTCAACTCTCCATCAACACTAATGTCGGGTTGGATTGACAGGGGGGGTAGGCAGACTCCGTGGGTTGTCCGGGGGTGTTGGGCATGCATGGTATTGTAGGATGATCAACATATTGTAGCAGGGGTTGGTCGGAGGAGGTGCCATCAACAGGCCATCAGTCAAGGCATTATATGGAGGTAGTGCTCTCTTATTGGCATATTGGACGTAGGAGCTACTAAGGCTAGGCACAGTAGTATTATTTCCATTAGCATGTGGTGGATTCACTAGCCGAGTAGCTGATGCATGGACACATGTGGATGGTCGAGGATGCAGGGTGGTGCGACAATTGGCATAGGTGTTTGGTGGTGCGCAGAGTCCTGCCACAGAGTTTAATGTCCTGCAGAGGAGCTCAGAGGTGCACAAGGGAGTGTTGTGTTGTGCAGGCTTGCACTGTGGAGTAGGAGGAATGATTTACACCAACTCGAGGTTTCGCTTGGAGTGACAACTACTTTGTCACAGGAGGGATACCAGATGATTCGAGATGATATGGCGGCTAGTAGTGTTGTCCAACATTGCATAAAGGTGTGCAATTGGGTGCATTCATGTGCCAAGAGGCATGAAGATATATGTTCTTATGCAGGGAGTGCAAGGATGCTTGGTCATATGTAGTGATATGTGATGCTTCCCATTAGGATTTTGGAGCATTACTACCAAGGAGACCGCTTGATAGAGATGACGACATGCATGCCATTGGGTATCAGACACCTAAGATGGATGAGGACGCAAATGAGCATCATTAGATATTATCCATGGGGACTCACACGCCTCTCTCACTTCTACATTGTTGGTAGGCGTAGATGAGTTGGTTGTTGTCCCTTGATATCTTTATCACAAGTAGCAAGACATGAGAGGCTCGCTCGAGACAGTTAGTTGGGACACAGAATATCCAAGGGGAGACTTCTCAGTGGTGGTATTTGGTTAGGGCATGAGTTGACAAGGGCAGGCTTAGGGAGGTGACTGTGAGTCAACTGCAGGGTGCACTATCGGTAGGACAACCCGAGGTGTTATGTGAGCATGAGGTAAAGGGGATGGTAGTCCTCGTTAGTAGGAGGATGCCTAGGCTCTAGGCAGTGTCTGGGTACATCATCAGGAGTTGGGATAGAATATTTCTCTGTGTGGTGTGGCAAGAGCACAACAATTTGTCATACGCGTGTGAAATCCTTGATGTTGGGAGCCCATCCATTGGATATATACAAGGGTGAAGGACAAGGCACAATGGGTTCCCAATAGCCAGGAGCATGCCACAACAACAAGCAATGAAGATGGGGAATCATGGACCTCCAATATGGGTATGAGATCCAGGGATCCAGTTGATTGGTGGGACACTCCACCACTTAGTGAGTACGGTCAAGATAGCAGGTGATTTGGTCCATTATCGAGTTGACATATGGAGGATCACCGAGGTCTTCATTATATGGCGAGGTAGGTGGTTGTTCAAGATTGGGGCCAGCCATGGAGTGATAGGCGCGGGCATTGTGGAGTCACCTTGGCATGATGGGCATAGCCTTGATCGTCACACATATTATGGCTGATAGTTTCATGAGAGGAGGTTTTGGTACGAGTATATTAGGTGGTCAGTCATGACCAGAGTGTTGGAGGGTTGGTGGGATAGTTTCCTTCTGAGACTAGCATGGGGACTAGGCATCACAATACTTGAAAACTCATCGACCTTTAGGGATGAGCTCGCTGCTATAGGTCGAGGTCACTCAGATCTTCCATTGGGCTTTAGTGACTCGCTGATGGCGTGGGGGACTTCATCAGCATGGCAGGTTAGCTAGCAGGTGGATTTCAGGAGGAGCTCATGCAGGAGAGACTTCATTCGCATAGGGATTGGGTTGTATTTTAGAGGCCCGCCATCAGAGTGTATGAGGTGGGCTACTCGGTAGGGAAGCTTCATGAGGATTTGGACACAATTTTACATTATCGGGATGCTCTACTTATTGGCAGTAGGCAGAGGGATTCTAACGCTTATATCTAGCAGGATAGTGAGTGGAGCAAGGGGTGCTTCACGTTGATCAGGTTGGCTTGGGGTCCTGGCATCGAGGGACTCCTTCACTACAGGATAGTGCAGAGATCAGGGACGATCCAGTGGCACATTTGGGACCCTGGTATAGTTTGCAGTGACAGTGGGGATCCATAGCCAGAGAGGGCGCTTGTTCAGGCATTGCTTGAGGACAAGCAATTTTTGGTGGGGAGGACTATAGTATCCCCCAACTTTGATTTTTCATTTGAGGGGATTAATGGAGTTTATCGGGGAGGTGCTAAGCACAACACAGTATTGTCATTTGGGCATTGGAGACATCTTTGGCATATGGGACTTAGGAGAAATGAAGAATTATAGCTCTAGTAGAATGTGGGGCCACGAGAGAAGGAAATTCGACCCAATGGAGCAATTCGCACTTGTGAGAAGAGAGAGAGAAAGGAAGGGGTGTGAATTAGTGGAAGGTGGGGACAACCAAAGGGAAAGAGGACCAACAATTATAAATAGAGCTTAAAGGCCTCCATTTGGTATCTTTGATCATTTGACAATTTAACATTAGTTATCTTAAGCTGCTTAACCAAGACAACTGTGTTGTTCAACACAAGGAATTTTCGAGCGGGAATTCCACCCTCATTTCAGAGAACTTCAAGTGTCTTCCTAGTGAGGCAATTTGGGGAGCTCAATTCAAAGTTTCCATCGGGCGTATTTGCAAGTTATTTCAGTTGGTACGATTTTCTTCCAGGGCGCAAAAGTGGTTCAAATTACTTGTGGGGAGATCAATTACGAAGGAGCTGAACACCAGAGGATTTGCAGAGGTTTTTCCCCTAACTTAGCCGGAGATTTTGTGGTGATTAGCAGGGCTGAGTTGACATAATTCTTGGGGCCGAAATTCTACGTTTATGGAAATGCACAGGGGCTGGAGGAATAGGGGTTGAGGGGAGATTAGGGTCGGAGATTGGAGGTATTATTCAGGGGAGAATTTAGCCAAAGTTGGGAGAGATTTTCATTGGTGGATTTGGGCTTAATTGAAATTCAGTGGTATTAGTCTTATGGGGTATTTTCTGGCCAAATTAGGCAATTTGCACTTGTTGGGGGTCATCCGGGGTAGGTGGATTCAACTCAAACTCTTTCTGGATTTGTATGGGTTTATTGAGAGGAGTCTCTGACTAATATTACTAATGTGGAAAAAGTCAAAGTCGGGATTAATTCGGCAAGGGTCCAAAAGTTGAAAAACTCGTTAAAGTCGAGACTTTTTTGAAAAAGTCGGCAAAATTAAAAAGACACAAAATTATTCATGTTTAATTTTTTTTTTTTTTAACATCTAGAGTTGAAGTCATAGTTTAGAGGTGTTTTCAATGTTTAACTACAATGTCATTCTTTACATGTGAATTCGATTACTAGAAGCATGTTACACTCTTGCAGTCTGCATTCTAAGTGCATTTTATCGGCAATGTTTTTCAACATTATCCACAAAAAATATGATCATAACAGTGTTGATTCTTGGGAATGTTCTTCAACTATTTACACTAACTTCCTTGCTAGTCTGGATACTCCTTGTCCTCTTGCTCTTATGTCTCACAATCCTGCTCGTCGAGGTAGGTATGCACTTCTTTTTCATAGTCTTCTCAGTTTCTTATAGCAGCCTTCTGACAGCTTAGCCTCTGGCTAATGTCTCTTCTCTGTATTTTTTTGCACATCATATGGATCCCTATTGTTTTGCAGACATAACATCTAGCAAGAGCAAACCAATAATAGCCATATATGTTTCAACATTCAACAGAATATAGCAACTAAGCAATTAATTTTCTCAGTAACACCAACCAACTATAATGCTCGAAATTAAGATTCAACAACAAAACAAATTGCACAACACAATGTTATCATCAAATTTCTAGGGCTATGTTTGAAAGATTCCATTCTCTGCCTTAAGATTAAACAGGAGAAAATTATATCATTTTCGCCTTTGCAACCTCTTTATCTGCGGCCTGGGAGGGAGGCCGACTTTTTGGGTCGACTCTCGATTAAATCGGGAGTATAATGATTAACTCACGATTTTTTCCTTTCTAAAAAAGTCGCCAAAAAGTCGGGGGATTAAATCGTTTAGTTTAAAAAATTGCAATTTTAGGATTAAATCGCGATTTTTTGCAAACTTTTTCGACATTGAATATTACAGAATTTTCAGGGTGATATTCGGGCTTGAAATCCTAATTCTTATAGCAGGGCGAATTACTAGCTAGTTGAAGAATTTGCACCATTTTGTGGGTTCGACTTTGGCTTGGAGATAAGCCAAACCCTTTCTGGGTATTTTCGGGTTTGAGGACAGGAGATTGCGGCTGCAATTTCAGAGCATTCCGGGCATTATTTCGAGCAGGACAATCAATTCCATTCAACTGTCTGTAGTGGAGTTTCTGGGCAAGTTCAAACTATAGATTTGGGCCAATTCCAACACTTGATCCTACACATTCTAACATGGGGTTTGCATTTCTTGCTATAGCAAGCTCAAGTTCTATGGATTTCATCCTCTCGTACTTGATTTATCATGCATAATTAATAAAATGGCTTAGGACTATTGCCCAGATTTTGGGGTTTTCTGATTTGTGCTTTGTTTCAGATTTTTATTGTTTTTTTCCCACTGGAAAAATCGTAACTTTTCATTAATTGAGAAAAATTACATGTTGTAGATGCGTTTGCATATGCTGTAAGTTCTTCTCCGACATGTGGAGAGGTATCTGAGTTCAAACTGGTTCTATACATATCAAAAAATGAATCATCACGCAGGATGTTCCTATTATATAGACTATCTGTAGGATGCAAGGAAATAATAAATATAATTTGCCACGCAGGGCATCCTGTTGTTCTGTTAAAAAAAAAAATTATATACAGATTATCAAAAAGCTATAATTATGTCATCAAGGGTTGTCCGCCCTATGGTAGTGTGTATCAGAATATGGCCTGTGATAGTACTGGAAAAAATCTGCGCCTCGATACTCCTGTATCAGCCATTCACCTTGGGGAAGTGACGTGGCCTCCTTGGAAAGTTGATCAGCGCTGCAGTTGTGTTCCCTGTAGATTTGTTGACAAGTAATGTCAGTGAATTGTGCCTTCAATATATTAATATCATCCAAAATATTCAGGAGGGTGTGTGTGTAAACAATGGTGTCCCAATGCAAAATGTAGGAGATGACGGAGCGAGATGATTTCTGCAAAGTTGTTTGTACCAGGACCTAGGCCCATCTTGACTCTGTAGTAATGTTGATCATTTTTGTATAGGAGGAAGCCTCCCCCACATCCTTGTTGCTGGGCCGAGCCGTCAAAGAAAGCCCAGGGAGAGTTGTGGTCTATGGGAGGAGGGTCTCTTGGGGTCCTGTTCCTAGGCTGCGGAGGATCGGGCAGCGAGTGATACGCAGCTGTGATGAGGGAGCAGATGCGCAGCCAGTTTGGTGGGATATCATCAAAGATCATCTGGTTGCGGGCTAGCCAAATATACCAGCATGTAATAATGGGTAGGCATTGCAGCTTATGGGCTTTGTGGCGATTATACCAGGATTCCCATGCATGTGGTATGTCGTTGCCCTCCCATTTATCAATGAAATGTATCGATGCCGCAATGGATTGCCAGATAGCGGATGTGGCCGGACAGAAAAGGAAGAGGTGTATGCAAGATTCAGATGATTGTTTACATAGTGAGCACCAGGATGGCCCATGTACAGCCCGACGCATGAGATGGTCCCCTGTAGGAACGATTCCCTTGAGAATGCACCAAAAAAAGAGCTTTTGCCTGGGTGGCGCAGTAAGTTTCCAAACCGTCTGCCACCAGAATGTGATAGTATCTAGGATTTTATGTGATATCAAAACAAGATATCCCATCTTTGGAGTGTATGATCCATTCCCCGAAGGATGCCATATTAATTCGTTCGTGCCCTGTTTGATCCTGATATGAGCTTCGGATAATGCAGAGGTGTAATCGTTCCATGCCGGGTGCCAAGCAGGAGGTAAGTTGATTTGATTTGCGGATTTCCAGCGCTGATAAAAAATGGTGGAGCTTTGTGGATCAGCGATATCAGCCAGGACTTTTATCTCGCGCGAGTGAAGTAGTTCAATGAGTTCATTTGGTAAGATATGGCGTCCACCACATCCCGGCCACGGGTCCATGCCAATGTGTACGAGCGATCCATCGTTGACCCGCCAAACCAGGTTGTCCCTGATAAGAGGCAGTGAATTTAGGAGAGCCTTCTAGACAGGTGATATCCCTAATTTTTGCCAAGTGGGCAGGCGAACCTAGTCCAGTATATTGCTCGGCCAAATATATTTATGATAAGAGATGCTGGTCCAAAGGTTATTGCCAGTGAGGAGAGTCCATCCCATCTTGGCGGCAAGGGCTTGTGAGAAAGAGGGGAGCTCTTTAAGCCCCCATCCTCCCCATTTTTTGAGGATGGCAATCTTCTTCCACCCAACCCATGCAAATATGCGTTTGTCTTGGGAACCATTCCGTAGGTATCTATTATAGGTCTGTTGTAGACGAGCCAAAATGCTTCGAGGAATCCAAGGTTATGCCATCAAGTACACTGGGGTTGCCTCCAAGACGGATTTTACCAAGACAAGCCTGCCTGCTCTGGAGAGATATCTGTGACTCCAAGAATTTAGATGTTTTTCCAATTTTGCCACAAGCCAAATCCAATCTGTAATCCGTGAGCAGACAGGCTTTATCCTGAATCCCAAGTATTTTAGGCCTTGATCCAGGGGGTGGGTGGAGTATGGAAAACATTGCTGTGCGATGTGGGATTCATGGATGGAGGTTCTGGACAGAATGATGGATGATTTGGTGTGATTTGCAAGCATACCAGTGGCGGATGAGAAGAGACTGATGATGTTGTAGAAAGCCCTAGAGTCTCTAATGCTACCATCCAAGAAGATCAAAACATCGTCAACAAAGAGCAGGTGAGTGAGGGAGCATTCATCAGTGATCCGAAGGCCAGTTAAGTCCTCGTTTCTCTTGGCAGAGTCGATAAGCCGGCTCAATGCGTCCATAATGATCAGGAAAAGGAGAGGGGATAATGGGCACCCCTGACCCAGGCCGCGTTCTGAATGAAAGAACTGTGAAGCTGATCCATTTATTAGGACACTGAAGGATGGAGTGATAATGCAGGCCATGATCCATGAAATGAAATGTTGTGGGAATCCAAGGTGGATAAGGATCATTTTGAGATAGAGCCAGCTCACGCGATCAAAGGCTTTGGCTAAGTCAATCTTGAGGATAGTAGCCTTCATGCTTTTGGTCCAGATAGAGTGGAGAGCCTCCTGTGCAGCACCTACAGCTTCATGGATCTGGCGATGTTCCAGGAAGGCGAATTGATGAGGAGAGATATGCCGGGAAAGTATAGGACGGATACGGTTAGCAATGATTTTTGAGATGATCTTATATAGCACATTGCAGAGGGAGATGGGACGATAGTCATCAAAAGAAGATGGCGAATCTGATTTGGGAATCAATGCGATGAAGGTAGAGTTGATGGCATTGTACATGGTCCCCGTTACTCGGCACTCCTCAATCACCCTCAGAAGATCCTTGCTTATGTGCTCGTAGAAAGCCATGTAGAATTCAATCGTCCATCCGTCCGGCCCCGGGCTCCGGTCTTTCTTGAACCATTTGATAGTACTTTCCAGCTCTTCGAGGGAGACCAGGTCGAAGAGATGCTCTGCTTCATCCTCGTTTATGAATCTGGGGAAATGACCCGCAATATTGATGATCTCAGCTATGGATGCCACCGCCTGTGGCTGTTTATAGAGGTTTCTGAAGTGGGAGGATCCCAACTGTGCGAGATTTGTGAAAGTGTCAGCAACCTCCCCATCAGGAGTGGGGAGACTCCAAATAGTGTTTTTCACCTTCCTGCCTTTGGCGTAGCAGTGGAAGAACCTGGTGTTCTCATCACCGGCTTTTAGCCAAGTGGCCCTGCTTCTTAGCCTGATGGATTCCTCCTATTCCTTAAGGATTTTTTGTTTTTGAAATTCAAGCTCAACCAGATGAGCTTTATCTTCTGCCGAGGTAAAGCCCAAACCTCTCTCATCTGTGAGTGAGAGTATATCAGCCTCAATCTGTGCCAGGGCAATATTATTCTGTTTATTTTTTTCTCTAGCCCATTCGATTGTGCTATGCTTCAGCTGCGATAAGTTCATATAGAACCCTTTTGCTAGTGTGTCCGCTCGATCAATAGGATTCTGTGCCCAAAAATCCTTGACCAGCTTGATGTATGCGGGATCCTGTAACCAGCCATGATTGAATTTGAAAGGGGCTTTTGGCTTCTTGTTCGGCCCAGATAGCTCCAAATAGATGGGATAGTAGTCCGAGATACCACCAGATCCCACCCATTGCTTAAATAAATGGATCTGTCTAAACATCGCGCCCTTCATGATGAATCTATCCAGTCTACGGGCCAGGGCCGCCTCCCCTATGCGTCTGTTCCTCCAGGTGGGGAGGATTTTGTTCATAGGGACATCCATAAGGTCATGACGTGCCAGAAGATCTGTCATGTACCCTGTGATAGGGTCAATCTGTGTAGATGAACCCCAAGATTCACAGTATCCCAGAGAAAAGTTTAGGTCTCCTCCAATAATAATATTCTCCGCCGATAGAATGTTAAGGCTCAGGAGACGATTCCAGAATGGTTCCCTCTGCTAGCAAGGACCATATATGTTGATAACCCGAAGGTTGGTGCCCAGGTCTGCCGAAAAAATATCAAAACCTAGGAAACCCTGACCCCCCCAAGTCCCAAGAGCCTTGATAGTGGCTGGGTTATATCCAATGGCGAGACCCCCCGAACGACCAGATGAATCCAATGCCGTGAAGTGCCACCCCTGTGCAATGGCGGATAATGCAGATGTGATAGAGTCCGCGGGACCAAGGGTTTCCTGGAGAAGGATAATGTCAATAGGTTGGGAAGATATCAACCTCTTAAGGGCTAGTTTCTTGGAGGCACTAGCTAAGCCTCTGCAATTGAAAGATAAGCACTTCATGGGGGAAGGTTTCCAGGGGGATGCATAGCTCTAAGAACCCCATCAATAGTGGATTGTCGCCCAGAGGCAACCTCTGCACCCGCTTTCTGGATGGCCTTTGTGAGATGAGATTTACGCCCCCTCACTGATAATTGAATCAGGCTGGGGGAGGTGGTGCCGAGCCCAACGATCTTAAGATGGGAGCCATAGGGATGAGGGCGAGGACGAAGATTATATTTATGGGATATGCCCCCGGATGAAGTTGGGGAAGAGAGGGGCGATGCAGTCAAGCGAGGGGATGGGATGGCAGGGACAGTCACCGGGGAAGAGGGCATGTTGCAATGAGCCGCCGATAGAGATGGAGAAAGATTAAAAAAACCCGAAGTGCAAATAGATAGAGGAGGGAAAAGAGGTATACCCGGAGCAGACGAAGATGTGGAGGCCGCCCGAGCTCTTGTGATCGGTGGATGTGGAGCACCTTGCGTCGATCCAGCAGGAGCAGCAGGGGATCCGGAGGGAGCTCCAGAAGCCGGGGTGCCATGAGCCGCTGGTGATATAGGACGCGAAGGAGCAGTGGATGTCGTCGGGCCCTCCTCTTGTTTTTTGTTGAGAGGGCATTCCTTAAATAAGTGACCCACCCTGTGACAGCGTCGGCATCTGAAGGGCACCCCTTCGTAATCAAGAATTTGGACCCGGGTGTATCTGCCCCAATGTAAAGTGATCTTTTCCTCTAAACCTTCACGAGTATCCAGGTGTACCAATATCCTGACCAGTGTTCTGCTCCTGGACTCCACATAGGATCGATCGTGGTCCAGGTATGTACCCAGAGCATTGCCGATGCGCATGAAGACTTCTTCATTCCAGTACTGTAATGGTAAACCAGGGAGCCGAACCCAGAGTGGCCCAGCCCCTATCTGCTCATGATCAGGATTGAAAAGTGGACTCCATCGTTTAAGCAATACCGACGCCATTTCAATGTGCCAGTATCTGGCCAAGACCAGATCAGCATAATTTTCTTTGGCGAAATGGAGTGCGAACCACCTGCGAGGGAGAACCTGGACCCCAGGGAGTTCCTTGAGAACACCCCCCCAAATCTCTTTTACCCAAAGAGTGAGCCTGGTTGCCGAGTATGCATGCCCCCGAACATGCCCTACCAGGATGGTATTGGCCATTTTTGCTGCTTCTCCAATGGCCGAAGTCTCCCCGAATCTTATGGATATATCTCTGGAGGTAGCCTTGACGCACCTGAACTTTTTCTTGCCCGAGCGTGGCACCGATGGGTGGTCTGCAAGGGGGTCCGAAGAGGGTTCCAAGGGAGACGTCCTTACAGATGAAACCCTAACCGCAGGGGTTTCAAATACACCAGAGCGAGGAGGGCGATATGCAGAGGGCCCTGCCCCCGACTGGTTGGGAGGACCAGTTGATGCCGCCACGAGAAAGGTCGATGACGGAGGATGCGGGTTGAAAGAAGGCGACGGGGGAATGACGGAGGAGAGGAAATGGAGGGTGCCCGGGGAAAGCGGAGAGAGATTTTTATTGTTGTATTTGAGTTCATACATCTATTATTTTCTGTAAATTTCGATTTGGAATGTTACACAAATAGATTTGACAATTGATCTCAACCTCTGGGAAATTAATTCGACCTTCAACAAAAAACTTGGCCTTCTGAAAACTATGGCAAATGGATCTCGACCTAGCAACCACAATTCGGCCTTAAGCAATAATTTGTCTTCAACAGTAATTCGGTCTCCAGAAAATGGAAACTTAGACTCTAATAATTTCAACCTCCACAATGATGACTTCAGCCTGCAGTAAATTCGACCTTTAGCAAATTCGGCCTTCAGCAATATACTTCAAACCAACAAAATCTCTTGTCTGCACAAGTGGAAGATCTGAAGTAATCTCTTCCAAGAGCCAACTAGGGTGGCATTCTAAGTCCAATGAAATCAATTGAAGAGTTCTGCTTGAAACCCTTGAATGAGACTCGCTTGAGCCAAATCGATCTTCAAAGTAATGATGAATAGAATAAAATGCTTGAGAAGTGACCCCCTCTTCCTTTTTAAAGATTTGTTGGAGCTTTCTTCGACCTCCTAGAAGCACCTTTATTATTTTTTTTATTTTAATGAATAAAGTCACTAATTGGGTTTTCTTATTTTCTCCAGGTGACTTTTGCCCCTTTGGCCTTTTTCTCTAATTGAATAGTAAAAAGCACTTTTCCCCACTTTTATTTAATAAAGTGATGTTTTATTAACTAATTAAAGTCACTTTTAAGCTTGGGAAAGGCTTAATTCGCCACCATGATCACACCTACTACCCAAAGCCCCTTCTTATCATCCTTCCTTGTAGATATTTTCGTCTCGATTCCAACGAGCTATTACACTAAGGTGTTCCTCCAAATAATCAGCCCCAAGTAATACCTTAAGCATAAATAATTAAAATATGCTTGATAATAAACTTGTTTTATGGGAATCGTCAGAATGCAATGAAACCAAGATCGGACTATGTAGAATTCATCCCAATGATGAAATATGGCAAGTGATCCTAGTCAGACCCCATAAAACTTCTCCAAACCCTCCAGGCCCAAGGATGGTGTAATCTTGCTCTTGTGACTTGGCTAACATGAGCTCTGGAAATCTCTCTTAACCACATCACAAGGTAATCTAGAAATTGGGGACATTACAGGTCTCCAGCACCAAAATTGCTTGTCCTCAAGCAATGCCATCACAGACTAATCCAAACAAACTAATACCAAGGTACCAAATGTGCCACTGAGTCACCCCAACTTGAATGAATCCTTCGATACCAGGGTCCCAAACCATCCTAATCAATGTAAAACATTCTTCACTCCACTCATTGTCCAACAAGGTATAGGCACCAAAAGCCCTCTGCATATTGCCAATAAGTAGAGCATCTTGATAATGCAAAATCTTGATCAACTCCTTGAGAAATTGCCTTACTGGGGAACTGATCTCGTGGACCTCAAGAGTGAACTCCTGAAGATACAAGTCAACCCCTGCAGAAAAGGATCCTTGTTTGCATGAGCTAACCACTGTCTCCTCCCGCTGATCATACTGCCATACTAGTAAGGCGTCGCATAACATCAACGAGTCACCAATATGTGAAACACTCTCCATAAAACAGAGGTCTAATGGAAGATCTGAGTGACCTTCCTTGTAAAGACCAAACCATCCCTAACGATAGTTGAATTACTAAGCCTTATAACCCCAGTTCCCACACAAGTCTCCAAGAGAAATGACCATGTAGACATTGTGCTACTTTGATCATAACTATCTGTCTATTGTGCCCATATTGAATCGACCTCTTTTATAAATCTTGGCCAAAATACTGGTGAGGACCGAAGCCACGCCCATGGAGCCCGTCCCGCCAAGGCAACTTAGTAATGTCGAAGCCTACCAACCCATGGCTAATCTTGATCTTGAGCAGCAATAGGGGAAACCTGCCTCGCCATATGATGTCAACTCAAGAATGAACTAGATCACTCGTTGTCATAACCCTCCTCATCAAGAAGGAGAGTGATTCATCAATCAAGTAGTTCCCTGGATCCCATATCCAAATCGAAAGTTCACAACTCCCAACCCCAACTGGCTATTGCTGTGTAATATTGATAGTTGTTGGAACCCATCCACTCCTCGTCTCTGATCCTTGTATGCAATCAATAGATGGACACCAAACATCAAGAATAAATCTAGTGCATGCTAAACCGCCCTGCTCCTGCCAAATTTCATAGCGAAATCTGCTATCCCGTCTCCTGATAATGTACCTAGATATTGCATGGAACCTAAACACCCTCTTGTAAAAGAGGTCTACCATCTATTGTACCTTGTAATCATATAATGCCCCAAAATGTCTTGCTGAAGGTGTACCATGCAACTCTCTCATGATCATCTCCCTAAGTGTGAACTCAAGGGTAAACACATGCTATCTCTGTAGCAAATCATGCCATCCTTAACCCTATATCCGTCAACTTGCGCACCAACCATATGCCTCAACTGGGAAGTCTCTCTCCTGTCCATGATGCATTGTGTCTCGTCCAACTGTCTCAGATGAGCTTCCTGTGTCTTATTGCTTGTGATGAGAGCATCAAGGGGCAACAACAAAACCCTCTGCGACTGTAAGTAATATTGGAGAGTGGTAGGTCTGTGGGTCCCTAAAGGTATGATCAAGAGTCGATATGGATACCTAAGGGTAGTCCTGTGAATGTCCCCCTCTCCGCCTTTGATCTATTGATGTCTCAATTGAAGACTACTCTTCGATGAACATGATGCTCCCAAATGCTCATCCGTCCCCTCATTGATCCTGGGTAAGCCAAACCCAATGGTGTCCTTGACGTTCCTATCAAGAGGTCTCCTCGGAGGCAACTCTCCAAGATCTCGCTACATAACACCATACGCCAATGCATACAACAATGTATCCCTGTACTTCTTTGCATACCACTGTACACTGCGACATATCCTTGCACACCCTTGGATGCCACTGCTTGCTGCTGTATCACCTCTTATCGTTTGGTATCTTGCATGCACCAATGTATCCGTCACTCCACTAGTGAATCCACTATGATTTGAATCACCCCTCCTAATTCGCCCTGGTAAATCTGAGCGACATAGCCCTTGACATGCTAGTGGGAGTGTCACTATTGCGCTGATCCTCGGTGGCCTTTGCACCTAGTATACCAATGGAAGAACATCGTCTCCATACAATGCCCTGCTTGATGGCATACCAATGCCATCCCATCTGAATAACTCCTGCCAAGGCATGATGAACACCATGCAACCCCATACATGGACAATGTGCCAGGGCATCTCCCGGAGTCTGCACATGCCCCTGTCAAACCAACTTTCCATTAGCGCTGACCGAAACTTCGATGCAAACGTGAAGGAATGTGTGCGCTCGATCACTGGGTCAACCACCATGTCATTGCCATAGTCATCCTCACCTCCAATATATGATGGAAAGCCCCACTTGGATCCTAATGCCAACTTGGGCCTCCAGTATTCTTGATGTTTGAAGGCTCCTGCTGAGCTATACCTCAAGGCTCAGACTACGACTATCTCCACAAGGCTAGCCCACTCTACTGGGTACCAACTCAAGATCTCACCATCCAATCATGAGAGAGGAATCAAATGCATGAACACCTGTACATGGAACAATCTCTCCCTGATGATGCTGTGCCATGCTCAACTTATGTCACTTCGTCTCGCTGAACTGGTCAACCCATAAGATTTGTCTAGGAAACTTTGCCTCTCTTTTCAATGCACAAAGATGGGCTAATAGTGATGTAAACCCTGTCAATGTACTCCTAAAGAGGGTTGCGCTGAAACTCCAACATATGCTCCTCTTGCTGCCTCGATAGGGACTTTAGCTGTTCCCCAACGCTAGATAGCTTGGCCGCTGGCTTGACACATATCACTCCAAGGCCCTCAAGTTCACTGATCTACTGCAAGATGGTGCTTTGAAGTGTCTAGGTCTTCTTCTTCATCGCTAGAATACCTTCCCTTAGATGCTCAACTCCCTCTGGTGGTTCTCATCTGAAAGCCCTGCGACCTTGCTGGATGCCTATGCATCTACTTGCACCTCATCAATGGTTGACCCCAAAGATGGATGCTCAACTCTCTCAATTGCCTCCCCAACTTGAGGCATCAATGGGCTTTCCAACAAAGATGACTCATAAATCTCATGAGGCAAATCTAAGTGCCCCTCACACCTATAGGTGTTATCAACCTCATATGATAGCTCAATTGTGTATCAAAGACTGCCTTAGGGCTCACTTCAATCTTTGCATCGTGGTCTTTAACTGCTTTTTCATCTTCAGGTCCACAACTTCCTTTTTCCTTTCTAGATCTGTACCCTCCCAAAATTCTTCTAATAAAATTTCTTCTAAGATGAGGATTGGCACTGATAGCTGCGAGTTGTTTTAATGACTCGTCCAAACTCTATTGGTTTGGCCAAGTCGCTTCAGATCCTTGATGGATCATCCATGCCCCTTATGCCTTCTTGAACTTGGCTGCCTGCCCCACAAAATAAAAAATCGGCCCCGCACAAGAAATTTGGCTACCACAAATACTTATGAATCCCAACATTGATGAAATTACCCTTTAAACCCTCAGGCTGGTAGGAAAACCAACTTTGATACCACTATAATGTTCCCAGTTAAAATATGCTAGCACAACTTGTCAAAAATATTAAATTTTCCTTTTAGGAATTTTGACAAAAACTTTGCGTGCAAAATTTTCTTCGAACACTTTGTATGCTAATGAAAATAAACACTTATAGCTAAGACATTTCAAGGCACAACCAAAATTTTATTAAACTTAATTAGGGGCTTTACATGCAAAATATAAATCTAGGGAACATGCAATACAACTCTGGTAAAATAGCTCAATTAATTTGGTCCTCAGGAATGATGAACTTGGCCCCCTGAAATAGAAACATGGTCCCAACAAGCAAACTCAGCCCAAAAATAATTCAATCTTCTGGGTGATAGAATCGGCCTCGTAAACTCGGTCTCTAGCAGATGAAATTGTCCTTAGCAAATAAACTTGGTCTTCTGCCAACAATTTCGGCCTCTAGCAAGGAACTCGGTCTCCAACGAATAAAATTGACCCCAATAAAATGACTCATGTAAGGACCGTAAAATAGATGTAAATGTTTTTATCATGAACCTGTAATTAATTTTTTGAAATCTTACAAACTTAACAAACAAAACTGCTGAGGGTACTTACTTGTGCACTTGCGGTTGATGATGACTCCAGCTCCTTGCTTCGGTTACCAAAAGACCGAATCCACCCAGCCAAACTGAGCAGAACCTGGCTACTCAGTCTAGTAAGCCTCTGAGTTTAAGCAGACTGTTCCCTCGTGCCCAGAAACCTCAGAACAATCCGTGCTCTTCTTGTGGATAATTTCGGTTTATCATGTTCTTCCTCCTTCAGTTTTCATTTCCTTCGTTCTTTTCCTTCTTTCTTGGCCCCCTTCTTCAAATTCTACTCAATGGTTTTATCTGGTTTCTTGGCGGTGGCTGCTCTTCCACCAGCAGCTCATTGCTTAACCCTCCGGTGACACCTTCCATGTCACGTATCATATATAACTTTGTGATAGTCACGTATATAATTAATTTCATTTATAATTTAATTAATTATATTTCTTTATGATTTATTAAAGTACTTTTTAATATTAAGATTATAATTATAGATAGGTCGTTACAACTCAGCCTTTGCAATAGAAATTCGGCCTCAAATGAATTTGGCCCTCAACAAATGATCGTGGCCTCCTAGAAAATGAACTTGATCTTTGACAAATAAATTCGCCAATCGATCTCAACCTTCGGCAAATGAATTTGGCCTTCAACAACAACCTTGGCCCTTTGAAAATTATGGCAAATGAATCTCGGCCTAGCAACCACAATTTGACCTCCAAGAAATGGAAATTTGGATGCAAGTAATTTTGGCCTTTACAATGATGACTTCGGCCTCCAGTAAATTCGGCCTTTAGCAGTATACTTCGAACTAGCAAAATCTCATGTCTGCACAAGTGGAGGATTTGAAGTAATCTCCACAAAGAGACAACTAGGGTGGCACTCGAAGTCCACAAAAATTAGTTGAAGATTTTTGCTTGAAACCCTTGAATGAGACTCGCTTGAGCCAAATCAATCTTCAAAGTAATGATGAATAGAATAGAATGCTTGAGAAGTGACCCCCTCTCCCTTTGATTCGCTGGACCTTTCTTCGACCTCTTAGAAGCACCTTTATTATTTTATTTATTTATTTTAATGGATAGAGTCACTAATTGGGTTTTTCTTATTTTCTCCAAGTGAATTTTGCCCCCTTTGGCCTTTTTCTTCAATTGAATAATAAAAAGCACTTTTTCCCTCTTTTATTTAATAAGAGGGAAGACTTTGCTCGCCACCATCATCACATTGGCCACCCAAAGCCCCTTTTTATAATCGAGCCCTGTAAATATTTATGTCCCGATTCCAACAAGCTATTACACTAAGGTGTTCCTCCAAATAATCAACCCCAAATAACACGTTAAGTGTAAATAATTAAAATATGCTTGATAATAACCTCATTTTACGAGAATCGTTGGAATGCAACAGAACCAAGATTGAACTATGCGTAACTGCTCTAGAAAATGAAATATGGCAAGCAATCCCAGTTGGATCCCATAAAACTCCTCCAAACCCAATGGGCCCACCAATGGTGTAATCCTAGTCCTATGACCTCACTGACACGAGCTTTGGAAATCTCCCTTAACCACATCACAAGGTAATCCAAAAATTGGGGACATTACACTTTGGTCTCTTTCATGTAATCTATGCCTAAGTCAAGTTCTATTACGATGCTCTCTCTCAAATGTCCTTTCATGAGGCAAGATGATTAATAATGGAAGGGATGTTTCTCGGGGGGGTTCTTGTTCCTATAGTTTAAAGAGCCAAGCATAAAAGAATGACAGTTGTACAATTTCATGTGTCTATTGTGATAATGCAATTCTACTCAAGCGCCAAGGATATGCAATGATCAAGCTCTTTTTGGGAATGTTGAACAAATAGGCTACAACCCTTCACTATTTCATTAAAGTGTTATGAACATCCCAAACTTTCCATAGAAGTAAAAGCTCCTATGGTTAATGCCATTTGGTGATATGACATTCGACAAGGGAATGGATCACTTTATGGCTCCAAGTATTCAACCCTATACAATTTATGACATTTCGGTATACAATTACTCTAATTTGTTCCCTATGATGTAGGAAAATTCTAGGAGGTGACAAGGGGAGGGGACATTTCTTGCTTCAAAACATTATAGAAGTAAAAAAATCAGGTTACACGATTAAATGTGTATTTTTGCCAATGAAAAAATAGAAATTATAAAACCTGAAACCATTAATGTATGACATTGGTGGACTTCAACTATTATAAAAATGAATTTGTTTTACATTAGGACTTTCCAAGCTTCTTCACTTTTATTATTATTATTGCTGTTATTTATAAATCGATTGTGGACACAGTTTGTTTTTCACCATTGAGTGTTGGAATGAGTTTGGGAGTGCAACAACTTTGGATGGGTTTATCAGGGCACTTGTGAATATGAGAACATCTGAAGAATGGAATTTTATGGTGTTTGAATGATGATATACATAAGCATATTTCTCTACTTTGTGAGATTTCAATTGTTGCTGCATTTTGGAAACTTTTGCCATACCCCTGTTTTGTGCATCATAAGATGCAATGTTCATCCCTCCCACTTAACTGAAACTTATTCTTACCAAGTCTAGTTCTACCTACTATACCACCTATGTGTTTGCTTTGGGAATTTTCAAGAAGAAACATGGGAGGCCTACTTGCAGGAAGAAAGAAAACACCTCTTTGAATGGTTTGTGAGAGATATGAAGGCAAGGTGCCATAATAAATTCTTTCTGGCTAAAAACCCAGCCAGCAACTTCTTTTGTAGTTAGAAATGAATTTTGTTAGGGATAAATTCTCACTACCGATAATTTATTTTGGTCCTAGACCAATTAAGAGGAACTTGTGGAATCAAATCATAAACAAATCCCACTTGGAAAAATAGAAGGGCAATTATACTGTGCAAAACAATCATTCCATCATCCACCCCACATCCTTAGTAAAATGGGATTAGTGCTCTAAGGTAAAAGGTATTAGAGGGGTTAGAATGCAAATACAACCCATTTACCATCTATTTTCCAAAGGCTATTTTAAAAGATGCTCTAAATAATTTCCTACATGATTCATTGATGGAGTATGGAGCTTACATATAACTGAAAAATAGACGAATGTAGACAGATTAATAGGAATGAAAGACAAATGTGTCTTGAGGTCATTGTGTCAAAATTCAATTAATCAATCCCCTTGTAAAAGGTGTGTGATCCACTTTAGGGCTAAAAATCAAGGTAAACCATATCCTTTCTCTATAACTAGTCACTAGTCCTTAGAATGTAAATTTTTTATAAGACCATCCTACCAAATCCTCAATTTATGTTTCCAACAGCCCAAAAATCAACCTCCCGTTATGGTTGCCAGGGTATGAAAGGGCTAAAACTGCAGTTCATTGGCTTTTGATTGGAGGCACCCTCCTCTAAGGAACCAGAAAAAGACTGGAAAGATGATAAATAGAATGAAAATAGAAGGAAATAAATGTGTTGAGATGGGGATACCCTTATGCATTTATTCTTAATACCATTTGACCAGTCAATTCAAGAATCTGATCCTATGCAAGGATCTTATCCCATGCAAACACTTTATTGAGTAGCTATCTCCTTATATCCTTTTTCATATTATATTAAAGACGATGGGTATCGCATGAATTTATTTCTTTTGCTTGAATTGGTGGTAGCCTGCCTTTAAGAACCTTGTTTACCCCTTTGACTTCTTTTACGTGTTCTTTTTGTGTTATTGTGTTGTCTCTCTTCTCATTTCATGTTATCATAAACTACTTCGAATACAATATTAGGAACACCAGTATTAATCAAGAGTCCTGGTCATTGAGATCTCATTGCCCACGAAGAGACTTGGTTCTCTAAGAAAGGCCTCATTTTCCAATTCGATCTTCTCTAGTGGCTTATCGAAACATTTAACCAAATATTCCTTTTATTTTCCTATTTTTAATTTGCTTTTGCTTCATTCATGAATCTTACTGGTTAATGCAATTTATTTCATAATATTGTTTGTCAACATAAAATGAAAGCAAATTATCAACTTTTGGAAGTGTTTTCATTGAAAACTTGCACGGAAAATAGGATGTTTTTTTCCATGAGGCGGTAATTGTATGTGTGCAACTTATTTTATCTTTTGAACATTTTTGAATGGCTCACAGTAGATCAGTTACAACTTATAGTTTTGTGCACTTGCAAGATGAAGTTGAAGTATTGGTGCCAAATATATAACTTCCTCGCAAGGTGAAGCCTAATGTTGAGGAAGTTGTTGAACTGCACAAATCCTTATTTATTCCAAGAAGGGAGATTGACATACTTGGTAGCTGATGTGTGTGAAGGAAAGGAGTTGACCGAGTCCTTTTCCAAAGTAAGACAAAAGTTTGGAAGATTGTTTGGCACACGAAGTCTTCCTCTTCCGTGCAAGGTGAAACATAACATTGAGGAAATTGTCGAACTGCACACAGCTTTATTTATTCCGAGGGGAGATTGACATACTTGGTAGCTGATGTGTGTGAAGGAAAGGAGTCGAGTCATTCCTTTTCCAATGTAAGATGAAAGTTTGGAAGATTGTTTAGCATGACAAGTCTTCCTCTTTATGTTTGTAATGTGATTGTGTGAAGTCAGGCAGCTGTCTGGGAAATTGTTAAGGGAGTAGAAGACTCGAAGAGCAGCCCCATTTGGATGAAAGGCAAGGGGTCAACCAAAGGTGAAAAGCTCCAACTAGATGATGTGGATACTACTTCTAGATGAGTACTCAACACTGAATGCTCATCATGTGGTTGAATCGGAATATTCTGGTGGGTCGCAGTGGTTTGAGGCTTGAGCAACCTAGGAAGTTGATAACGAAGTACACTATAAGTTGCAAAAACTTCAAAATGGGTAGGGTTTTTCAAAACAGGGACACAGAAACATGACCCGGTCTACAGAGAGAAAAATACAAGAGCTGACCGGTAATTAAAAGCTGGTGTGTTGACTTCTGCCTGACTGTTAAACTTTGTGGAATATAAGGATGGGGTGATCTCATAACGTCCCCCATGCCATTTCTTGTGACATGAACTGAAGTCTCGAGTAATTAAGGTATTCTGAAAACCAAAATTTACTGGAAGACTGCTACTGTTTTTGCAGTTAATATTTTTGTAAAGAGCAATGACTGATACCAAAAGTATAGATCTATTATGTCTCTTAATGTTCCTGTTGACACCTAATCCTCACGGTTGGGTGAATTTATGTAAATAGTTTAATTAGGAATGTGAACAGTCATCAGAAGATGCATTGAGCAGTGACACCCTTTTGTATATAACAATAGCCTACCTAATGAAATTGTATGAATCAGTTTTACTGCTTATTGGAGTTACTGCCTAACCTGACATGGTATCAGAGCCAGCTCCTTGTTTTAGCTATTATGCTCTTGTAACTCCTGTCCTGGCCTCTGTCTCTGCCTCTTCCTTATTCCCCTCTGTCCTGAAAAGCGCTGTACGTTAAATTTTTGAATAGCGCTGTCATGACTGAATAAATCCTCTGCCAGCTTTGCCCTTTCCAAGCCATTTTTACTCATTACTCTGACGCGCCCTTTCCATGCCAATCTTGCCCGTTACTTTGCCAAATTAACCACTCTCTCGACCAACTTTCGTTGTAGTATTCATACCATACAATTCAATGGCGTGGGAATTGGTCTCGGGCTTCTGTTCGTTTCCATATATCTGAAATTCGCCCTAGGTTCTTGTACTGCATCGAACTCTTACCCGCCATTTTTTTCTTATTTCGTTTCGCTCTCTCGATCTGCAAGGACTGTATTACTTGCTCGCTACGTGTAGAGCCATTTTTTTACCAAAAATACCGTCTGTCTGGTCATTTTAGACGACCTATATGACACGCATGCATCTTTAGAAAACATCAAGCTGTTCAACGAAGCATTTAAAAGATGGGATCTGTCTCTGTTAGACTGAATGCAAGAGCACATGAAAATATGCTTCCTTGCTCTGTACAACCTGGTATCAACATTTGAATGCAGTATATGGTATATGGTATCAGTTGAATGTGGAAGGTTTTTTGCGTTTCCATTTGAATGCGTTGAATGCGGTATATGTTGAATGCGGTATATATTGAATGGTATCAACATTTTAACGCTGTCCCATTGGTAACAGTTGAATGTGGTATATGTTGAATGCAATATATATTGAATGGTATCAACATTTTAATGTTGTCCCATTGGTAACAGTTGAATGTGGTATATGTTGAATGTAGTATATATTGATTGGTATCGATTGGCATATGGTATCGATTGGACAGCGCATTTTTTAGTATGTCTTTAAAATGTCTTTAACGTTGTCCCATATTTTAAACACTGTCCAGCACTTTAACGCTGCCATATTTTTTATTACTGGCTTCAAAGTCTAGAGAATCAAAGGGACTTATGGTGTTTTTCTTTTCAGTGAGCTTTGAAATTGCTGCTCCAACTTTGTAGAGCTCTTGGTTGATGCTGTTGCCGCTCCAACTTTGTAGAGCTCGCAGAGAATGATTGATTACTGACTGTGATATGAATTAAACAACCAAAATTGTTTCCCACAGAAATTTTTGAGTACATTGTCACTGTATATTGGCAGAAGTATTCTTTTCTATCAGCGAATTTTTTTACAGAATGCATTCAATCATATCCATGGTAGGAATAGTTCTCACTAGCAAGGAGAACTATCCTGAATGGTCCCGGATGATAAAACACACCGTCATCTTCAATGAGTTGTGGAAAGGAGTGTGTCGGAGAAGGAGACGATGACCCAGTACAACCTACCTCAGACAAAGAGCTCGTCATTTGGAAAAACAAGAACAACAAAGCCTATGCATTAATCGCAACATCCGTAAATGAAGAGGTGAGTCGCCATATTTCATCATATTCAATTGCCTTTGAAGCTTTTACAAAAGCTGAAAGAACTCTGACTCACATTCTGCACTTGAAGTTGTCCAACTCATGATTAAACTCTTCACTCTTGAACTGCACAATAATGATCCTCTTGCTCTTGCATCTGAAGTAAAGTCTATAATGCATGATATCAAATCCACTAAGGTTGAGCTGGATATCCCTCTTATTGCTTTTCCCAAAGCACTTTATCCTACTTACTCCAACTATCTTGAGTCTTTGCAAGCAAATGGAAACCTCAAAGATATAACCTTTGACTCTCTTGTGAAAGTTTGCTGAAAGAGAAAAAGCTTTTGGAAAGAAGACAACCCCTGAGTCTTCTGAAGAGACTGTGTGCCTTGCTCATAAAGAAAAGCATCCTGCTCAAGATTCTACAAGAGGAAGAGGTGGACGAAGAGAAGAGGAAGATATTTCAGAGGCAGGGGGCAAAGATTCTCAAGGAGAAAAGGCAGATTTACACTGTATTCACTGCAAAAGAAATGGATCACATGATGTCTCTACATGCAAGCTACCATGGGACAAAATTGAGCAGAAAAGAAACCAACAGAAAGGTAAAACTGATGATACAGACAAAGGTAAAGCACCTGAATCTGCTCACTATGTTGAGGCACAATG
>APFE031538323.1:7037-25638 GCA_000404065.3 Pinus taeda | reverse complement strand
TTTATTTAAATCTATGATTACAAATCATTATTGAAACAAATATATCTAATGGTTATAAATTCTTATATCCACTATTTATAAAGATATATTATAATGCTTAATATATCTGATAATTCTATATAATATGCATATAGTTATGAATTATGACTTCTATATATGAAAATTATTAATTAAAAGTATATTTTATATTATAGGAAACTTTATATATTTTTATATTTATCCGATATTAAAGAATAATGTTTTTTAATATTAAAATATTTTAAAACTATGAATTATGCTTTATAGGACTTAAGTAGATGATAAAAAAATTGGGAAAACTAAATTTGATCACAAAGGAATGGAGGGAATCCAATTGCTACTTAATTTTCAACCATCATCCATCTTGATATATTCACCTTTTTCTCACTTTAAATGGTCTCCCTCAACTCCCTATGATGGAAGTGATTAATCTTAGCAATGGCCTAGGAGTCCTGAGTACAAACGTGGTGTTTGGGTTTCTTAGCATTATCAGCTAGAGATGAGGAGCATGAACGATTATGCTTAATGTTAGTTGTGTGCTCCTAAATTCTTTGATTGATGGAGTGGCTAGTCTCCCCAATGTAAAGCATCTCATAGGAGCAAGGGATTAAGTAAACACCTTTCATGTTTCTAATGTCCACTGGGTCTTTGACAGATCTACGGAAGATCTAAATGGTGTTAAGTATCTTGAAGGTGGTGAAGACCTTATGCTTCTTCAAAATACGAGCAATCTTGTTAGTGGTCTCACGGATGAAGGAAAGTTGGAAAACGGTAACCTAGTCCTCGAGTTCATTTTTAACTGTAGGTCCTTTAGTAGGTTTTTAAAAATATATGAGAACATGGTGTTTTCTATAGTCATTATTTTAAAAAAAATTCGGGAGATGGATTTTCTCATTATCCAAGTGACTCTCATCAGAAATAATCAAACCATGGGTAGCGATTGTGTTAAGAACTCAAAATCTTTGCACCAAATAATGATAAGAACATTCATGAAGATATTTTTTTCAGTGAGTCATTTTACGAAAATCCTGGTGTAGCATCGAAACATTTTCCATCCTAGATATAATAACATCAAAGAAAGGAAAGATACCATATACCTCAACTTCCTTTGTGAATTTAATGGAATCAGAATGAGAATTAATATGTTGAAAAAACAAGTTTAACTTGTCCTAACAATGGGGCGAAATGACATAGGTATTAACGACAAACCTCTTCCAAATATTAGGGTGAAATTGAGGAAAATCCAAAGCCTTGGTTTCAAAATCTTCCATGAACAAGTTAGAAACTATAGGGGAGAGTTGATAACCCATGGAAAATCCACAACTTTGCTCATAGAATTTATCTTGGAAGATGAAAAAGGTAGAGGTAGGTAGATACCAACCAATTTGGAAGCGTCAAAATTAATAAAGTGATTGATATATTTTAAAGAGAGACAATGTTAAATCTCATGAAAGTATCCCTAGGATCTAGCTTAATATGTTTTAGTTCATTCACAATGGATGAAAAGTCCTTAGCGTAGGACTCCGCAAGGCCAACAAGGGTCTTGAGTTTCTGGGCTAAGAATTTAGCAAGAAGATAGGTGGGCCCACCTATTGTATTGAAAATGGGCCTTAGTGGGGGCCCATAATTATGTATCTTTGGAAACCCATAGATCCTTGGTGTGAGTGGGTTTCTCTCAATAATAGTTTTTCTAAGGGGTTCAAGATTACTACTAGATCTAATAGCACAAGAGACCTCTTTCAAGATTTTTTTAATAGGATTATTATTGAGATTTGTTTCACTAGAGAGGTGATCTATCCCTTTTCTCATATATTCAACTTTATATAAGATTACAACAAACCCACCTTTATCATCTTTTAGAAAAACACTATTTGATTTATCATTTAAGGATTTAAGGATTTAGGCTTGTTGATGTTACTCTTGGGAGGTTTAGATTTCCTAATAACAACAACACAATCCTATCTTATAACTTGCTTAATGTTTTCAGGCGGGTCTTTAATCCCACATTCTATGTTACAATTTTTTTTTCAATAGTGATTTTCTTGTAGCTGAGGAAAAATTTAACCCTTTTTCCAAGATGCAATAAATTAGAGGGTTGAAATTTGTACTCAATAAATTGACTACTTTTTTATTTAAAAGGTGAGATATAACATTATAATTAAGAGGGTTTAGGACCATTATAACATTGAATATTTCATTTTCTATGGAATTTGTTGAGGATCATAGATACCAAACCAAGAATTAAAATAAGAGATGGGTTATTGCAACATACTTGATGACCTAGAATGATAGGGCTTCTTAGTGTCAATAAAATATTTTTTTCAATATCATTTCATGTCTCCTTTTAGATAGCATTTAATATAGGTATTGAGGCACAATATTATATGGAATGGTCCTTCTCACATATGTTGCATCTATTAAGTGGGCACTCCCTTAGAGGATGTTTCTTTGTGCACCTAGAGTATAATATAGCTAGAACTTTCTCTACTTCCATGTGTTTCTGCTTTGCATGAAAGACACCAAACTAAGAGGACATCAAGCTCAAAATGTTAGTTTTAAAATTCTCCACAAGGTTCCTAATTTATTATTTTTTTTTCTCATTATTGATTGACTTTAGAATCATATTAAAAGTATCATATGTCATGGCCT
This sequence comes from Pinus taeda, assembly GCA_000404065.3. NCBI lineage: Eukaryota > Viridiplantae > Streptophyta > Pinopsida > Pinales > Pinaceae > Pinus > Pinus taeda. The sequence continues at coordinate 22,971 of APFE031538323.1, read as the reverse complement.
TGTTTCTCATTGATCCTCTGGAACTACTTTGAAAAAGTTGGGCAATTTGTTCATAACATTCCTTGGATATATCTCCTTTCCCCAAGAGATTTAGCATATCAAGGAAATCATCCTGCATTCGTCTAATAACAATTGTTTTAACTATTTCCTTGTCGAGATTATTATGCTAAGATATTTGCAAATTATACTGAAGGCGCTCTGTTATCACTCACATTTTCCTTAGAAGTTATTTAAAAGAAGGAAAGGATCTAAGGTAACTACAAACCAATCTTTTAAGTATAGATCCTAGCCAATCTATACTTAGAGAGGGCTCTCTCTTGATGATTTAGCGTTGTTTTGATATGATATTAGGCTAGTTATTAATGCTCATGGGATTTGTTTTGTTTTTTTTGGTGGAATTAAGGAAACAGATGGGCAGAACAGGTATTTGGGCCATTGGGCTATGGAGTCAAGTGCTAAAATTATAACAGGATTTGATTAATCAGTAAGGTAAAATTTCACAAAGCAAGCTAGCATAGCAGGGACAAATCTGAAAATCTTAACCAGGGCCAAGGGAAATGAAGAATCCTTAATAGGGATTAAGATGAAGAAGGGAGTTTTGGAAAGTAGCAAGGGCAATTCAGAATCCTCTACTAGGAGCCAATAGAGGGAATGAACTACAGAAGTAGGGGAGAAACTAAGAATTCCTGGACTTAAGAAATTTAGTAGAAAACATTGAATAAGAAAACAATCAAAATAGAGAGCACTTAAGCTATTTTTGATAGTACTATCCCTTGTTTTCTTTTGAGAGTCATAAGAAAACACATGTGATATTTCATAACATAAAGGAAGAAACAATATTCAAACTCAGAGAAATGATACTTATTTATTTCCCACAACGCACATGAATCAAGTGCAATGTCCTCAGATTTATTTAATCCAGTAAACCAATCCAACCTTGATTACAATAGATCCTTTAGCTCAAAACACAAGTTTTCTGAAATGCTTTTTAATCCATCCTAATTACTTCATTTTGTGAAGTATTTATACAAAACATATTACAAAATATCTCATAACTACACGAGATTTATTATAGGAAACAAAATTTATCTTCCACATGGAGATAGAGATAGATGGAAAACAGATTGTTTGTTGTCCCTCTATTTGTGAATGTGTTGGTTGCTAGAACTCAAATTTGTCTCTTGTAGTTTTCGTTGGTAATTGTGTGCTGGAATTCACTCTTATCTTCACCTACTAATACTCTTTGCATGTGCTGATACTCTTTACGTATATTTACCAAAATTTACGATAGTAAACATTTTTAACTCCATAGATTTACTATAGTAACTTATAGTATATCTGTCATATTGGTCCACCATTCGTCATCTGGTATTTTCATTCTGATCATCTTCTTATACACTTCATCAGCTTCTGTGTACTTTAAAAAATTAGGTCTGTCGATGAATAGGTGCTTCACTTCATGTTATATGTAAAATAGGTTTTCCAAGCCATCATAAAGCACCTTTCCTGTAGGTAGTGATTTTAATGCTGAAGAGCTAGCTTGGATCCTGGCCTATTTGTTTAGTCTCTCAATATAGTCTTCATGTGTCGTCAACTTGTCATTTATGACCAATGGGCTTCGAAGTCCTTTCTCTCTCAAAATCCCATACTTGAACACGAAGCTATATATATCTATCTGAATGCCTTGACACCTTTTTTCTAAGTTAAGCATCAAGTTCCTTTTAGTAAGAACTTTCTTAATTTCAATGATGGTAGCTATTCGATCCTCAATTTCTAATTGCTCTCGCTGATGCCAATTTCTTCTGTTCAAAAAAATAATCAATTGATTCGCCTCTTCAAGATTATCTCCCAATTCTTCTTTGGTCTTCTGTATAGCTTCCATAGCTATCTTGAATAGTTCAGTCTAAAAAAAATTATCTGGATAGAAGGCCAAATATCATTAATGGAATCAATAATATTGGCCCACAACATATGTCTCATATCTCCCAGTGGTTTTTCTAGTGTTAAGTCCTTCTCCAGGACTCTGATTCTTTCCTCCATCCTTTTGTTTTTCCTTTCTTTTTCTTTCTTATGAATTTGTGCAAGTTCATAGTTTGTTTCCATACATGATATTTTTTCGTTGAGCTTTTTCAATTCAGTAGCTTGGATACTCATCTATTCCATGGCTTTGATCTCTTCATCTATTTTTTCTACTGTTGTTCCTGCACTGGTTGATGTACCTGTAGTTGGAATAGTCTCCAATACTGGTAATGTTGTCATTGGTGGAAGTGTTGATGCCAAAGAAGTTGCTAGAGTGGAGGGTACTACTGTAGAAACTATGGGTATGACAGTCTGAGGGGAAGTGGCCAGATCACTCTACTTAGACTGTATTTCTTTCTCCAATTCCTTTTCAGTTTCTTTTAATTGATATTTTAACTTAAGGACTAAGTCCATGAGTTCTTCCTCCTTTTGTTTCTCTATGACTTCTGTAGTTTGAGGATGGTGGACAGGAGGGATCTTAGGTTGCTTCTTTAATGTATCTATATCATCATTTCTCTTCTTAATAAGTTGTTTAGATGCTTTGTCGTCTTTAGGATCGTGTCCCAATTCTATCACCAGGTCTTCTAAAGTTTTTATTCTGATGTCTTTAGCCTGAGAGAAGGCCTTTTCCAGTTGCAGTTGTGTTGTGGTGTTCTGCAATGAATTTTGTAACTGATGTGTTGTGATGGACTTATTATTCAATGTGGAATAGACCATTTCACCAATGATCTTGTGCAGTTCTATTTGTTCAATTGGATGGATATCCTTTACCAAAACTTCAAAATCACTCTTCAAATAGTCAGCCATTTATCTTGGCTATTGTACAGTTGGTTTGAGGAAGCTCATTTGCATTTTTCCTTCCTTTATGTCAAAAGATGACATAGGCCTAGTTTGGTTAGTTGGAGCAATTTTGAGGTAGTGAGCATAGGTTTGAGCTTTTAATTTCTCATTCCTTGCTTTAAATTATTTGTATTTTCATTTAATGTCTAGGCTCTATTCAGAGAAAGCTATGAAATAAGACACCTTTGCGCTTTGTTGTATTTCCAATGCTTGTATATGTGAGGTGGACAGTGTACCACCTGCTGGGATAGTCTGCATACTGTCTGTCTTTTCTGCCACTGTGTTGCATGTGGTCTCCTCGATATATTGTTCTTCTGTGTAGGGGTTCAACCTTTTCGTTTTAGCAAAAGTTTGATCAATAAGCTTGCAGGAAGGAGTGGCCACTTCCCTATCTCTTTCAAGATTTATTTCCTCATTGTGGGAGTCTGCAACAGAGGAGGGTTGCTCGTGATTTGCTGAGGTTGAGCCAGCTCCTTTGAGATTTTGGGCTTCTCAGATTCTTCTTGTTGTTCTGAATCTTCTGCCAATTCGGAGGTTCCTTGTTGCTCTGATGGTTGTGTACTAGGTTCCCGTGATTACTTTCTTGATGAAGTTTCTCCAAACAATTGTACAAATGAATCCTCATCAAACCTTCTTTCTAAGTCCACCATTACATTGTCAACTTCAACTTGTGTGCTATCTTGATCTATTAGAGTTCCTTCCACTCGTTTTGATTGATTGGCATATTGTTCAATTGCTGGGATCCTATGGTCGATATAAGGAAATAATTTGTGTTTCTTCCTCCTGCTACAAATGAATCTGTGAGGGTCATAGGCCTAGATGAAAATCTTTTTTAATTTCAATCTCTGGAGGATTTCATCTGCATCCTTTCCAGCTTCTTTATTATTGCAAATAAATGGGCTTAGGTGGTCCTTTATTCTCAGTTGGGCCTTCCTGTTGGTCCTGACCAAGTGAATCTCATCAGAATTTATCATTTTCCTATAGTACTCTAGAGAAAATAATTGCATGGGGAAATATTTAGGTAATTTATAAGGAGGCAACTCACACCCATAAATTTTGATATCAGTATGGGTTTGGTATAAATACCAATCCCCAACCTTGTATTGTTTGGAAATTTGGAGAACCCTCTTAATGTTTGCACTAATTCTGGGAGGGGGACTTCCTATCAACATTGTAGTCATAGGATGTACAATTTGGTCAATAAAATTTATAAATGGATAGGGAGAAGAATAAGACCTGTGGAAAGGAGAAGTCTAGAAGATGATAGATCTAGAATTCCTTTTGGTATCAAGATTTTGTATAGAGAAGGGAAACCTATGAGTCTGATATAAAAGAAACAAATGATATAGGACTGATGAATACTTGAACACCCTCTCATTTTCAAGTCCCATAAACTGACCATGCATTTTATCTGCGATGAATTTGGCATAATCAAAATTGACTGTAGGAGGTTGACCGGGGGTAAAAATAGACATACCAACTAAAATAGTCTCATCTACATATTCATTAGTGGTAGAACCCAAACTGCTTGATAGCATTGTTGTGATGTCTCTGCCTAGATCAAAAAATAAGGATGACATGTAAGGAGGGGGCTCCTTTGGCATTTTTTTTGCTTCAGAAATGAAGGTCTGGAGGATTTGGGTACTTCTAGAACTAGACAGCTTGGAGAATCTTTCAAGAAAATCAACAATGGACATGGGGGTTATGTCTTGACCAGGCTGCGACTGTAAAATCTCGTTTATGGACTCAGCTGTAATGGTGAAAAGGATTTTCTGGTCTAGGGACATTACAACTTTCGTAATAGGGTCATAGCTTGCATGACAGTAATGAATAATTTCTGGAAAGACATGAATACTCAGGAGCTAATACTTGGGTAGGTTCGATTCCTAGAAACCTATCCTATGTACATGGTTGAAGTAGATATCCCGGTATTTGCAATGCAATTTCAAAGGGGTTTCGTCAAAGGTGAGGAATTTTATCTGGGAATCTTTGTCAGCCAGGGGAAGATGTTCTAAATTTCTATGGGGAGTGGTAACTAGCATGACATTTAAGGTAACTAGAACATCCATCCTTGGTTCTTGCAGATTTCAAGGACGAGGGTAGGGAATTTTAAGGAATTATGAAGAACTGGGTCATTTCAGGGGGTCTTTAGACTGTCGAACATCTTACTTTCACTAAAATACTTGGTTTTTACAGTAATTTAGTATAGGTTCAATACGAAAATGGGGTTTCTCAGTAAAACGGGTAAATACCCAGTGATGGTTGCATGAAGGGAGAAATGACTCTGGTGCGCTGTTTGCACGGACCACTTGGGTCTGCAATGGCAATATGGAGTTCATCAGCCTCTAAAGGTTGACAGTTGGAAGTAGGCTAACAGCTTGAACGTACTCTGAGTGTGCATGGAGAATATAAGGTCCTTTTCTAGGTAAAACAAAAATAATGAGTATTTTGGAGTTTATTGGAAAAGTCAATGTTTTTTGTGTGTATAATGGAAATGTGCCAGTTGGCGCTAGAAAGTGACAGTTGGCACCAATTGACAGAAATGATGTTTTGTCATTTAGTGAACGTGGTAAGAATAGGCAGTAAGCAAAATTTATCACACTGCTTATGAGGGTATGGCAGTATTGGGAGAGGTCTGCCCGATGCCATTCATCGGGCGACATGTAGCGGTGGGATAAATAGTACAACCACTCACATCAGGTGGGTAAAGGTTGACATCAGAGGCCACCCAATATGAGTGTCAGCTATTAGATCTGAAGGGGTCAGATCGTACGGTGGTCTGGAAGGGGACCTGATTGGGCTTTAATGGAGGGGCTCGACGGGATAGTAACTATGGATTAGGGAGATTAATGATGTCGGGGTCGATGTGATTGGAGGAAGCTTCTTAATTAATCACATATTAATTAATTAACTCCTTTTTAATGCAGCGAAGGGTTGTAGGTCTTAATTGATCACAGATAGGCTAATTATCTGTTGATTAATTAATTAATCTAATTATTTCTTTATTGGGGTTTATATTTCAAACCGGGGTGGGATATTAACATAAGGGATTTTAATAATACATATGGGGACCAGGCGTATTTTCCGGGAGTTAACTATAATAAATTAATGCTCATATGAAATGAAAACAGAAATAAGAATGCGCTAAGTAAAATGCTTCAAAATATATTCACATTTTCGCATTTAAACATTATAACTTAGGCTTAGGTGCATCCTGTCGGTTTTTCTCTGAAAAGGGGTTTTGTATGGGAATAATTACTTTTCCCAAGCAAATAGTTATTTTACTTTTTGAAAAGGGGGTTTGAGGGAAGATCAATGAATTATGGAGGGGGTGAATGTTGATCAGGCGGTTTTAACACTTGGAACCTGTAATTCATTTCGGCCAAGGGTCCGGTCCCTCCAAAAGTTAGATAAATGCTTCGAGTCCCTTTGAATTAAGGTTTTAGGTGCTTTTATTGTTATTTGTTGGAAATTAGTGATATTAGGGGTAGAAGGAATGAGGAAATTAATAACCTGACTTTGTAAATGCCTCATTGTTATCCATATTTTTAAAGTATTATGATGATGGAAGTAAATGATATGAGTTTCAACTAATCATTCATCATACACCATTCTGTGACCATTCATCTACTTACCCACCTGCACACCCTACCATTTTTTCTACATTTTATTAGGGTACACTTAAGCTGGAAAGCACTTATGAAACATTTTCTTTCTTTTACAATGGAAATCTATCTAAGTCTATCCTTATTACATCCAAGGGCTCAGATTAAATAGTTCAACTCCTTTTATTCACTCTACCTATCTACTTACTCTGCCAATATTAAATAGTTTGGTCAGATTTTATTCTCTATCTATAGATATAGAAACTGAAAACATGAAATAGTCAAGTTTACACTATTTGACTACCATGGATTGTGGCATAAGTAACAAATTGCACACAATCATTATTATACAAAAAATAAAATAGCAGTGGCATTTTGACTTGCACACTTTCATGGTCTTTCCTTTTTCTTTGGGGTTTACTTTCCCTCTTTTTGACCTTCCTCATTCTTTTTTTGTCCTTTGATTTTTCTTTTAGGACATACCCACTTTACATTTTTTTATTTTTTTATATTTTTTACAAATATGGAAAACATTTGCAGAAGCAAAGGTATGTACATATTTTGGAGATAACTAAGTCAATCATAGATTATGACACATATTGGTATAAGAACATAATAATGGCTCCACTTGGGGATGGCTTTCCCTGGTGGAAAGTCAAGAAATGTAGATGAATGGCCTTCTAAGAGATTGTGATTTTACTCTCTAATTTCCTTTGATTCTGTTGCTTTATTGATATATATGATAGTGATAATATTCGAAGCTTAGGGCCTTCTCTTCAAGCTTTAACTCCAAAACTTAACCATCCAATCAACACTTGAACATTTTGGAGGATATATTAGGTACAACTCAAATTAGTAAAATTAGTAGCTTGGATCAATGTAGTGCTTCAACATTTGACCATTGACTCGTCCTCCTTCTAACTCTGCACCATTTAACTCTTTCAGAAAATAAGAATCATTCCCTTTAAAGGCATATATCATGTATGGACCTTTCCATAGGAAGCCAAACTTCCTATGTTTTGGTTTGTTGACCCTTCTGGAGGCCCACTTCCAAACTTTGTCACCAAGATAGAAGTCTTCTGCGTTGGTTCTTTTATCAAAATTTTTCTTAAGTTTTTCTTGTAGTGCTTGGGCTCTAATGTATACTTCCTCCCTCGTTTGATGCAAATGAATGGTCTGATTGATTCTCCTCTGAATATCATTTGGCTTGACTTGGGATTCCTACAGTAGTTTCATTACTGCTATTCCTAGTGATGAAGGGAAAACTGCTTCCATTCCATAGACTAACTGATAGGGACTAGTACCAATGGATTTCTTAGTTGTAAGCCTGTCTGCCCACAAAGCGTTGATCAGTTTCTTGTTCCATGTTTTCTCATTGTCTTCCAACAATTTTTTAATAATATTCACTGAGCTTTTGTTGGAGGATTCTGTAAGTCCATTTCCTCGGGGATAAGAGGTTGTAGAGTGACCAAGGGTTATATGGTATTTATGGTAGAAATTAGTCATCCTTTTTTATTTAAATGCTTCATCATTGTCTGTGATAATTTTGTTTGGAGAGCCAAATCTAGATAGAATATTGGCCTCTAGAAAACCTATGATGATAGTATCAATGGCTTGTCTAGAGGGAATGGCTTCTATCCACTTTTTAACGTAATCTGTGGTAGTCAGTATCCATCTATGTTGAGTAGAAGAGGCGGGGTGAATTTGGCCAATGAAGTCTAGACCCCATTATTGAAATGGTTTTTCAGTAGAAATGGGTTTCAAAGGTAAAGTCACAAGCTTTCTTTTTCCTTTAAAGATCTGACAGTTGTGGCAGGATGTTACAAACTTTTTTACATCAGAAAACAAGGTTGGCCAATGAAATCCAGATCTTAGGATTTTATCAACTGTTGTCTTCCAGTAGAGGTTTCCTCCACAATCACCTACATGAAATTCTTGGGGTACTTTGCTCGATTCTTCCTTAAACAATTTAACAAAATGCCTTCATGATTTTTCCAAAATAAAGTATTATCCATTATGTAGAATTTCAAAGGTTTCATTTTCGAGAACCTACTTTTAGTTCTGGACAAGCCTCGAGGAGCTTGTAAATTTTGTAGAATGTATATTATATCAGCATATCAAGGTGAGTCTAAAAAGGCTTGGCTGATCTATGGAGTCGCCATCTACTCTTCATTATCTAGTCCTAGAATAAAATTTATACCTAGGGCTTCACAATTGGTTTTAGCCATAAGTTTAGCCATCCCTTGGCCTTTTATTAATTTTCTAGGTTTAATCTCTATGTCATACTCTAATACGGTAGCTATCTACTTTCCCCTCTTACCATCAATTCCAAACTGCGTTAGAATGTCTTTGACTACAACATTGGGAACATAAGCTATAATGCGAGAATACAAGATATATACTTTGAAATCTTTGATTTCTTGTACCAAAGTAAAAGCTTGTTTTTCCATTATGTTATACTTTAAGGATGAATCACTTAGAGCTTTACTAAACAAGGCTATTGGTTGTTCGAATCCCTGATCATTCTTTTGTAGTAAAACTGCAATAATACTATGTTCAGATGCAAAAGAAAAAATGATAAATTCTCTGTCAAACATTGGACTTATGAGGACTGGTGTTTGAGTCAAGGCTAGTTTTATATTTTCGAATGGTTTTTTAGCCTCTACTATCCATTTAATAGTTGAATCTTTCTTCAACATGTTATTTAATAGTCTAATAAATTCAACGACGTTCGAGATGAATATTCTTAAAAAAATTATGTTTCCTAAAAATGCCTAAAGTTCGTTAATGTTCCTGGGGTGAGCTATTTGTAAAATAGCCTCAATCCTGGCTGGACCAATCCAGATTGCATCTTTGGAGATAATGTGGCCTAATAGTTTTCCTTCTTCCAAACCAAATAAAGAACTTTTAGGATTTAGCGAGATGCCATATTTCCTACAGTTAGATGATCCAAATGATATTGATTTGACTTGGAAAATAGTACGATATCATAAAGGTATATAACTAGGATATAAAGTGAACATGCTTGAGTCTTTTCCTTCCACTCATTCATTTCCAAATTCTTTATATTTTTAATATTATAAAATAAATGATTGCTCCACTACATATTATTTCAACCTTATATAATTATTAGGTGCGTCAATATCAACATAGTGGAAAAAACAGCATTACACCACCGCAACACATGCAAGCATTCTCCAATGTAAACAATATGCACACAACATATGAAAATAGTGCAAGCACATGTATGCGACATTCACTCTGTAAAGCCATATATATTTTCAAATTCATCTTTTCTTTATGTCGTTGCCTCAACCTTCTTGAGTCTTGTCTTGTTTTTCTATCATGGAATCTTTCATTTGCTGTCATGGAGATTTGCCTTTGTTTTCATGGAGTCTTGCCTTTGCATCACAACAATTCCCTTTAATAACAAATTAGCGTCACCAAAAATTATTCATTAAACAATCTCTACAACATTATCAAAGCATCAAGCCATCAACATGCCAACATTAATGTTGTGTCAAACCATCAATGTATCTGCTTCTCCTTTGTGCCATGTTCCTTCTTACCTTGCTGCTCCTTTGCCATCAATGGCAATATTTCCAACATATACTACTAACAACATCCTAAAATATTCCATGGAGGTGAAATTACCACCTCTCGAACCGATAATTATGTAAAATTAAATTAAAATGATGGAATTTCTATTCCAAAATAAACCAACTTATCGAACATAGTTAAAAATAAATAAATCAAATAAATTATAATATCTAAGAAAAATAAATAGGCATCAAATTTTTTAATGTATATTCTTTTTATTCATTTAATATAAAACAATAATTAACAAGGACTACATAGTAGCTAGTACCTTCAGTGTAACTTAAATATAGACACATAAAATTTTTATAAAAAAATAAAACAACTAATAAAATATTGTATTGTGGAATGCCACCACAAAAAATTAAGAAATATGATTAACTAGTATTGTTTACATTACCATAAGAAAGAAAGAAAGAAAATTATTATAATGTCCACAAGGCTAAAGATAGATTATGGGACAAACTGCTTCTTCATCGGGTTGATGTATTTGACCATTTTCTTGTGAAACCTCACAATAAATGCTCATAGCTTCTTGACAAACCCCTTGCTAAATGGATTATCCCAAGAGCTAGATGCTAGAATATCTACATAAATTTCCCTGTTGTCTTTGAAGGCCTCACATTCTAAAACGAAATTCTTTTCTATTTCCACTTTTTCAGAAGAACAAAAATATATACTCTTTCCTCCCATGCTTCTTTTGTCCTTTTCCAGTACCTTGTTTCACAACAGAGTTGATGAGAATTAATCCTTAACCGAGCAATAAGAATTTTGGCTCTCCAAGAAATATTGGCCTCTATATATTCTTTTTGTTGATGATTATGAGTGGGATTAAAACACTTCAATATTGTATTTTTTCTTTCCCCTAGCTCTTTATCCCATGTACCCTTGTCAAACTTATCCATAACAAAATATTTTATCTCTTTACTATTTATGAGACACATGTTCAAGCAAATACCCCATTTAATAAACCATTTGTTATTTTTCTCCCTCTAAGTATTTTTTCTTTTGCACAATATGTCATTAAGGACAACCTTAGGCCATCTGCACTCTTCCATTTACTCACTTTTCTTTAAATACCTTATGACTCGCACAATAGAAATTTCTTCAATAAGAGAAGCCTCTCTTTCAGTTAACAAAATAGAGTAAAGAACTACACTTGTAATTTTGAATTTGTTTGTAATCAAACGCTTCTCAATTTTCTCAATTTGTTTACACTACATGTTAGATGTACTACTCTCCCACACTTCACAAAGATAGAGAATCACTGGAATCACTAGAAACCCCAAAAGAGTTTGAGTGGTTTTCAAGTCCCATAACTCTTCGTCTCTAAACCTATTTTGAAAAGCATAAAATGCTTTCCAATCCCCCAAAGTTCTTTTATTTCAATTATGAGGTATTTGTAATCCACAACTTCTTCCAAAATGTTGCCTCCCAAGTGGAACTTATGTTGGTTATGTTTTCTTTTTTTAGAGAAAACCATTACTTTCATTTTTCTAATCTTGACTTGCGTCCCCACCTTTTTACAAAAATTCTTAAGGGACAGTAAGTGCTTTTGCAAACCAACAACAGATTTAGCGATCATAATAAGGTCAACTACATACAAAAGATGCCTTACAAAAACCTTGCAAAAATGGATACCATCACCGCCTTGTGAATTTAACCACTCCCCAAGCCACCTTGCTTGACTTGGATATCGCTTCTAAAACTTTCAGAAATGCTTGCTGAAGTTCTAGTTTTGATTTTCACCTTTTCAAATAGCATATGTGCAACTACTCTCAAATATAAACACACTTTTAACGTATTATTATAATTTTTTAATTTAACCCACATATGAACTCCACTTCCGTAAAACCAATATTGAATTTATATTCTGTTTATTCATAATAATTAAATCAATTTTTAACTAGGGGAAACATTGACATCAGATTAAATTTGTTGAATGTTAAACGTTAACCATTTATACTTTGTTGGGAATTTCTGATAATTCCAGAATAGACAAATAGAGAATAATACTCTGTTTTTCTCACTCTCTTTTTAACACAAGAAATTTAAAAAAAAATCATTTGCGGAATATGGTGTTTCAATAATGCAAAACTGGTGTTTCAGCAACACTCTGTTTTTGACGCAACAAAAAAAAAATATTTTATGATAACAGAGTTTCAACAACACACAAGAAAAGGGACCTTGTATTCATTAACAATAATTCCTCTCACAAAGGGATTACAACAAGGCTACTTCAGAGGAAATTCAAAAACTTCACTCTGTCAAAAAATATTACATTACTATGTCTGCACTGTTGTACATTACAGAAAGCAAAATACTGTGTCTCCTCTGAAAATCAACACATTGTCTTTGCACTACTATGTCTGCACTTTGCACTATTGTGTCTGCACTCTTGTGCATCTACAAAACAATCTATTTTAGCTCAAAAATCTTACACTGGTGTGTGTAAATTTTTCATTCATACATACGCGCTGCTGCATATTACAAAAAAGAAAATATCTCTGTACTGCTGTGCATTACAAAGAACACTCTGTCTCTGCTCAGCTCACACTACTCAGAAAGAAAAAACCCATTACATTTCATATACGACAACCAAAAAAAAAGATTGCGTGAACCAAAAAAAAAAACTACTTGAAATTTTTATGACAATACTAGAAATTAAAACAAGGTATGGAGGGGCTGACAAATAAGTTTAATTCCTGAAATTTCTGGATGTTGCGGTACATTCTCCATGTCCGCAGTAAAACCTGGTGTTTACTATTTTTACCAACTGTACTAAATTACCACCATTTCGTGAATGACCACCATTCTGTAATAAATCGTTGTGTAATGGTGAATTCAGGCAAGGACTGGAGCTACAACTGTTTAATGGCGGATACATCATTGTAGGATATGGAAAAGGACTGGGCATGCAGTTGAAAATAATATTTCAACACTCCCCTTTAGTTTCATCTGCTGGGTTATCAGTCATACCCAAACATTTTCTCCAAAACTCAAAACTTTTTGTCCCAATGTTTTGGTTAGAATTTCTGCAACCTTCTCCTGAGTTCTGCAATGTACTAAAACAATTTCTCCATTGCTTACCAATTCCTTGATGTAATGAAATGTTGTGTCAATGTGTTTCTTTCTCTTATGAAACACGAAATTCTTGGATAATGCAATAGTTGAGCTATTGTTAGAATAAATCACAGTTCCTTTTGCCTGCTCTTGGCCTATACTCCTTAACATCCTTCTCATTCAAACTGCTTGACATGCTGCTACTGTAGCTGCCACATATTCAGCCTCTGTTGTAGACAACGCTACAATAGGTTGTTTCTTAGAAGCCCATGAAATAGCTCCTAAACCCATGTGAAAAACATAACCAGATGTGCTTTTCTAATCATCTGCACTTCCAGCCCAATCACTATCAGTGTATCCAACTAAATCTAAACATTCTGAAGTAGTATATAAAATGTCAAACCTTTTAGTACCTTTAACATACCTCAGAATTCTTTTTGCTGCCTCCCAATGTGCTTCTTTTGGCCTCTCCATGAATCTGGAAATTAAACTAACAGCATGCATAATATCCAACCTAGTTGCAGTCAAATACATAAGGCTGCCAACTATGCTCTTGTACCAACTAGGATCAAAATCCTTGATGCTGTCCTCTTTGTTGAGTTTTAATCCCATCACTGTGGGAGTGATTACTGCCTTACTGTCCTGCATATTAAATCTTTCCAACACTTCATTTACATATTTTTCTTATCAGATAAAGATCTCATTTTCATTTTGATCTACTTCCATTCCTAAGAAGTATTTCAGCAAACCCATGTCAGTCATTTCAAATTCTTCTTTCATGACTGTTTTGAAATTTTCAGTGAGATAATCATCATTACCTTTGAAAATAACATCTTCAACGTATAACACAACAATTAGCATTTTACCATCCTTTTCTTTCATGTAGAGGGTGGGTTATCCCTCACACTTTTCAAATCCATTTTCCAGTAGATAGGAATCTATCCTGCTGTACCATGCTCTTGGTGCTTGCTTCAGCCCATAAGGAGCTTTCTTCAGTCTGCACACTTTGTTCTCTTGGCCTTTCTTTTCATAGCCTGGAGATTGTTCAATGTAAACCTCTTCCATTAACACTCCATTGAGGAATGCTGACTTCACGTCCATTTGGTAAACTTTCCACTTGTTTTGTGTTGCTATGGATAGCACTGCTCTCACGGTTTCCATTCTAGAAACCGGTGCAAAAGTTTCCTCATAGTCTCTCCCAACTGCTGCTTATATCCTTTGACAACAAGTCTTTCCTTGTGTCTTTCTATTTTGCCTTCAGCATTACTCTTGGTCTTGTAGACCCATTTAACTCCAATGACTTCCTTTCCTTTTGGTAGTTCAACTAAATCCCATGTCTTGTTTCTTTCTATGGCATTGATCTCCTCATGCATAGCTTCTATCCATTTCCTATCCTTAATAGCATCTTCGAAATGAATAGGGTCATCAACTTGACAATATAAAGGAAACAAAGAATTCATACCTTCATTTGTTGCCTCTTGTTCATAAATATCACTTAAATTTGTAAACTTCTTACCTCTTTCATTTGGCGTACAAGTGCTTGAAGAAGCACTTGAATTTCCTCCTTGTGGTGTGCTTGAAGAAGCACTTTCATTTCTCCTCAAGGGTGTCTCTTGCTGCCCTTGTGTTGGTGCTACTATTTGGGGATGTCTTTCAGCCATCTCATCATCTTCATCATGAGACAAACAGTTTTTAACATTCACTGTTTTCTCTATGCTTCCATCCCAAGCTTCCTCCTCAATGAACTGAACATCTTTGCTCACAAAAAACATCTTGGTAGATGGGATATACAACCTGTAAGCTTTGGATTCCTCACTCTATCCAATGAAAATACATTTCTCCCCTTTGCTGTTCAACCTCTTCCTTAGCTAATCTGGAATGTGTGCATAAGCTACACATCCAAAAACTTTCATGTGGGTGACTCCTTGCTTTCTCCCACTCCATGCTTCTTACGACACTCTATTCATCACTGCTTTTGTAGGGCATCTATTCAAAATGTACGCTACACAATGTACAACTTCAGCCCAATAATCATTTTACCAATGCTTTGCCTTCAACATGCTCCTCGCCATATCCATGATTGTCCCGTTCTTCGTTTTAGCAACTCCATTTTGCTGCAGAGTGTACCTTGTGGTAAACTGTTTGTGAATTCCATTTTCTCTACAAAAACATAGAAATTATTTGGAGATATACTCACCTCCTCTATTAGTTCTTAGAACTTTAATATGTAGCCCACTTTGGTTTTCTACAAGTTCTTTGAAATTTCGAAATTTTTCAAACACTTCACTTTTGTTCTTCATGAAATAAATCGAAGTTTTTCTAGTAAAATCATCAATGAATGTTAGAAAATATTGCCTGCCTGCTAGTGATGGAGTTTGCATCGGTCCACATAAATCTGAGTGCACAATTTCTAAGGTTTCTTTTACCCTTATGCATTTCCCGGATGGAAAACTTTCTCTATGTTGTTTTCCCAAGATACAACCTTCACAAAGGCTGTCCGGTTTCTCTATCAATGGTAATTCTCTTACCATTCTTTTTCTACTCAACAAGTTAAGACCTGCAAAGTTGAGATGTCCAAATCTCAAGTACCACAACCAATTTTCATCCTTTGGTACGCTTTGGAAAGCCTCTTGTGACACTGCTACTATTACTTCCTTATTTTTCAAATCTGTCTTTATTGTGAGAGGGAACATCATGTTCCTTGTCATCTTCACTTCAGCAACACATCTTTTGCTGGGTGCTCTATCCATGATGGTGCATACATCATTCACAAAGAAAACATTGTACCCCTTTTGAACAAGCTGACCAAT